>SCLH01001585.1:24416-44288 GCA_004367855.1 Oikopleura vanhoeffeni | reverse complement strand
AGAAGTCTTAAAAAGTTTTAACGATTATTTCAAGGGGTCTTCGAGATAATTTGAGTACTTTTTGAAAAAAACTTAGTAGTGATATACGGTAATTTGAGAAAGTTCTCAAATTACAAGCAAATAACTTTGGGATGAACTTTAGGCTTTTTTGAGACTTTTTTCTAATTACACCAAAGTCCGAATAAAATCAGGTGACGACATAATTCAAAAATATGGTTTAAAATATGTCATAGATAAATCCTTATTTCTTGAAAAATGAGATCACGTTAATTAATTACGCAAAAAATAATTTTTTTCCATTAAATTTTTTATCCATTTTCTTACAAAAAAAATACTTTTTATTCCATTAAATGGCTAAAAAAAAAAATTTTAAAGTCCAAAAATACTTAATGGAGGTAAAGCAAAACTGAGTGATTAAATATCATAAAGTCTTCAAAAATTGGCCACTTAATGAAAGCAATAGAAAAAAACTCTTAATGACCTTTATTCATTTGTGTGTACTTAATGATAATTAATTCCGCCCTCTGGGGCCCTCTGGGGCCCTTTTGCGCATTATATACTGAGGGGCCGAAAGTGTACACGATTGAAGAACGAATTATAAGAAGAGACAAGCGGTTAAAGTTGATGTGATCGATGTAAAGAAGCGTAGGCTATTATAAACTGAAGGTCTGAAAGTGTAGACAAGTGTGAATCGAACTCTTATCGAACGCTTAGAGGACATCTACGCCATGGCGGTCAACTTGGCGGTCAACCGCCTTGGCGCGCCACGAAGTGGGAAACGTTATTCTTTGAAGAGGCATGTTTTGGTTTTAGAACGCTCTTGAGACATTTACGCCATTTGGAAATTTTAGGAACGCTCTTGGGACATATACGCCATTTTGAAATTTGGGAACCGCTCTTGAGAGATTTATTCCATTTCGAAATTTGAGGAACGCTTTTGGGACATCTACGCTATTTTGAAATTTNTACCATTTCAAATATATTCAATTTTTGACTAGTTTCGGTTTTATTACCATTATCAGAATGCACAGAAATATGGAAAACTTTTCAACAAAAACTTTTCGCAAAGTAATTTCGCTAAATATAGTGACAACGGGCTGCAAGTATTTTGCGAAATTAACAGCCCGTTGGTGTCAACCGTGATTCGTGACGTATGCGTCTGAGAAATTTTGTATTAATTTGGCGGATCTATGATAAACTTGTTTATTTAAATCAGGATTTTCTAAGGTTATCATAAGTTCTTCAAAAGTAACACGTTCGTAATATCGTGGAAGATTTTTTTTAATAAACTCGAAATGCTCAATCATTTATATATATATTTTTTTAAATTCAAGTTTTATTTAAAATGTCTCCTTTATAACGTGGAGAATTATTCAATGACCAAGGGCCCGATAATATTTTCTTTGAAAATTCGGACTAGTATCGACGCTACTGTATCGTCGAAACTTATGTTTGCCGTTAATTTCCGGTTAATCTTTTCGGATCCAAAATTTTTTTCGGATTTTGAAATTGTATAAAAAACGATAAGAATTTCGATTGTGTTTTAAACATAATTTCCTGCGGTTTTTCATGCAATTGGAAAAAAATGATGCGAAAGATACCACCCTCTTGATTTTTGATTTCGTGGAAAATTGAGTTATTCCAAGATCCGCGGTTTTTCTGAGCATCATATATTTTTTTTTAATTTTTGGACCAGTTGGTTTCGTGATGTTAACCAAAAATATAAAATTTTTTTAGTGATGGTCAAATTTACCATGAATTGGCATTCCAGGCTATTCTTTGTCTATGTTACGATAAAGAACCTACCTTTTCTGATCTCAATCGGTGCAAAGAATTAATGGCTACCATTGAAGAAATGCCAAAAGTGACACCTGGTAGTCAAAATTATCTAGATTTGATTTCACTTTGTCTCCAAAAGCCAGACTTTAGCTTGAAAAATTACGAACTACAAATTTTGATTTCTTACCTAAACAACCTAATCGAGCTTGGTTTACCCTCTGCGTTTTCACTAACCAATAATTTTATTTCATCTTCATCAAATTTCGACGTCTCGCTGAATTTGCTGAAAAAGTCTTCGAAATTAATGTCAATTTTGCTCTCAGAAGGACAGTCTGATAGACATTTTGCAATGGCATTTAAGAGTCTTTGGGCAAATTTTGTAAAAAAGTCCCCACGGGAAAAGACTGCGATGGATGAAGCAAAATCTTTGGTGATGCTGATGGAGGCTGTCAGTGATTTGCAAGATGCGAAAGACAATAAACCAGTTTTATTAGGACAAGGTTGCAAAACGTTTTTCATGAGAAGAAAGTAAGAAAATGGCATCAGATTTAAATTTGAGAACATAACTAACTTTATATAAAAAACAGAACCCGTAAACATTACTGTCGTATTTAGGGTAAGTTTAAAAATTGAAATATACGAGATAAATTGTTAAAAAATGTCATCACTGGAAACGTTTTTATGTCAAAAAACATCAACAGATGATCTTTGCGGCTTGTTTTTCTTTAACAAAACTGATTTTTTATTGTTTTTTACGATTTTCAAACGCTAACAAAACATGTTATGAAGCAAAATTACGCCGAATTATACTATTGTATTGTCTACTAATAAAGTAAAATTGCTCAAATTACAACTTTGATATCAGCCAAGCAAGAGGAACAACCAAAAAAATTGTCTGTAAAAAAATAATACCCATTTCCTCAAATTTTCGCGTCCTCCTTAGGTAGTTTTTTTATAGGGGCGACAGATTTCACTTTTTACCACTTTGTCATTATGAAAAATCTTGATAAAACTTAATTTTTGGAATTTTATTTTTCAGCCATTAGTCTTAGAATTTCTTCTAGTTTCGTATGATACCCATATTGGGTAATTTCCGGTCATTTGAAAATCTCGAATTTTGTAAAATTAAGGAAAATAATTTCGAAAAAAAAAAAATATTTGGCCTAAGCTTTTTTCAGTTTAGTGATATCTCATACGGTTCGACTGTGGTGAAAAGTGAAATCTGTCGCACCTATAAAAAAACTACCTTAAGGGGGTGGTCGAGGCAATCTGGACCTTTTGAAACTGCGCCTCCAGAATAAACGGATAACAGTAGTAACTTCATTATACTTTGTATACTTGTATAATGAAGTTACTACCGTTCTCCGTTTATTCTTGAGGCGCAGTTTAAAAAGGTCCAGATTTCCTCGACCACCCCCTTAAGGTTACTTAATTGACCGAATCTCCGGTCATTAGAAAAGTTTTTTTTGACAAAATTCCAGTTTTTATTGTAAAACTCCGCCACTTTTTTTTGTTAATTTCAAAATTGCATAGAATATGCGAGTCCGAAAAAAGATCTTTTTTCGTAAACGCTCTACATAACATTACTATAACAGATTGATATTTAACCTTTCAAAAGTCGTGTCCCTCGTTCATTCATTTTTCCAATCATTTGAGTTGAATTCTAACTTTGTATCAAAAGAAGAAGTGACTTTGTCCTCAGAAAGCTCTCGCGATGAAATTATCTCAATCGTGCTGGAAAAATATCTCCCGATATCTTTAAAAATTGCGTTGAATTTGAGCGCACTGACAAACCTCAAACCAAAACACTTGGTTGACCAATCAAAAGAGACAAAGGAAGATACTCCTGATAAAGATTCATTTTGGCAGGATACTGATTCAAATCCATCGTGCGAATCTATCCTTTATGATCCCCCATCGGGTGCTTTGGAGTCACTTTTTAATGTTGAAACTCCAAAATCAGAGACAAACGATAAGGTTAGAAATTTTACAAAATTTTAAATAACCTGTCAATATATCGATTACGATTCCAAAAAAATATTCCTATTATTTAAAAATAATTTTGTTTTCGTTGCACATTTTTTTCGTTCGGGGATCGTAATCCATATGATCCGTCTTTGTCGTCATATTTAGGCAGCTCAACACGCAAAAATTGAACATTTAAAGACGCTTTTTATCAAAAGCGAAAATATCTCGGATCAAACTGGAGCGTGAAAATAAAAACTTTAAATTTACTGGTTTCAATGGCGGTAGACAGTTTAATTTGACGGTTTGTTTCTACACAAGAAAATTGTTGAAAATTTACATGTATATTATAGCCTATAATTTATAGAAGATATTCACCTTACGACGTGTTCCGCCCACGCATTTTTTCGTCAGAATGACCTAAAATGTTCGAACATTTTTATTCAACCTATAGTAATTTTCGTGAATACGACAGTTAAACATGAGAAATCAAAAAAATGAAATTAATTTTGCTCAAAATGCGACTTAGTGCTGGAATGACGGTTTTCAGAGGTCATGTTCTGACTACCAGATGGCCGAGAAAAAACAGTTAACCATATTTTTAAGGAAATTCCTGAAAGTGAGAAAACATCGAAAATTTCAGCCTCCATTATTCATCGAATTCTTAGAAACGCAGAGTACAAAAAAAAACTATCCATCGGTGATTTATTACAAATAAAATTCATTGCAGAAACCCTTATGGAAAACTCTGAAATAACTTCACAATGCTGCCAGGTCATTTTTTCTTCAATGGAGAATATTTCTGATGACCAATTTTGGATGCTTCTAGATATTGCCGAAGATCAACCGAAAACCCTTGATTTTGAAAAGCAAAATTTACCTCTAGTGGTCTCAATTCTAGCTCAATATGTATTTTTGGCAATTAAAAAAGGAGATACAAAGTTAGGGTGGGAAATACGAATTTTTCATAAAGAAAACTCAACAAGAGCGCATTTGGCAAGGCTATCTTTCGCATCGAATTTTTTGCTTTAATTCGAAAATTTTGAAACCCATAAAAATGTAGGGGGTAATAAAGTTACAACTGCCAAAAACATGGTACAAAATAATGTTTATTTGCAAAGAATTTTTTTTATTAATTTTTTGAAATTTTTAGTTAAAAAAGGGGGTAAAAAGGTATTTTTAGTTCTACGGACAGCCCCAGAGTAAAATTTGGCCACGACTTTCAACGGACGGGATAACGATTTCTACCAGTCCGTTTTAAGTCATACTACTGTAATATTGTGTCCGGAAGCACCAAGCGTTCAACAAAATACCCCTAGTTCAAGTCTACATTATATAATAAGTTGTAATTCGCATTTCCCACTCTAAATAAAGTGGTTCGAAAACTTTATAATCGAAAATTTGGAACAAATTTCTTGCTCAAATCGAGTGACAACTCATGTCAGAATGTTTTTTCAAGTGGTTTTGATCATGTTAAATTATGTTTCGATTGATTCGCAAAAAATTATTTTGTCTTCTTTGTTTTTGAATATTTGCACCTCTGTTTCTTGCTCGGTCATTAATGCATTGTGGCTTTTTAATCTTCTTGATTGGATTTTATCAGAAAATGATTCTTCATCAAATATTCTGCTGGAATTGATGAACTATCGAAATGACTGGAATGGATCTGGTATCAATTTAGGCTAGAGTCAGCAAAATAAGATGAAATTTGAAAATAAACTTTTCAATTCTTTATTTTTGCAAAAAAAATATATTTATATTCAGGGGTCGTTGCTATGAAACAGATCAATATATGGGCTCTTGATGAAAAAGTTTTCCTGGGTAAGTACTTTTCACTCGATATGAATTAAAAGAAATATCTTTAGATGATTTGGTCAAATTTTCGTAATTTGCTTCTTAAAAGATTTTAATTTACAATTTTCGAACTCGTAAAATTTGTAAAATTTTTTTATTTTTCCTTTTTTCTGTTCAATTTTGATTTTCTGGAAATTAACAAGGAACATTTCTCCTTAATATTGGCCATTTTTGAACAAATAACGTTCACCTATAAAAATATAACGGCCAAATTTTCAAAAATATTATTATTTAGATTTTTTCTTGGTTATTTTACCTAAAGCCTGAGAAAATTTAAACCTCACTTTTGACCGTCTAAGTGACCACCACTCCCTTTTAAGCTCTTGAATGCAAAAAAAAATCCAGAAATATTTTATTCGTCTCAAAATGAAAATTCCTTCTAACTCTATAGTAGCGGAATTAAGCAAAGATGTTCCTTTACAAACTGTCACCCGCATATTTGCAGTCGATGGTGGTGAAATGGATAAGGAAAAAGTTGCATTTTTGAAGGAAAATGTCGGTGACGAAATTTACGAAATGTTAAATCTTGTTGTTGACGAGGTTTTCCGACGAGCCGAATCTGACAGTTTAGTTTCAGCAATTGTTTTGGTTACAAGAATAACTGGAAAATTAAATCCACCAAATCCTTCGCCACTTTTGCGAATTCTTTGCCAGACAAATGAAAAAGAAAATGATGGCGAGCAGTTGAAAGTTATTTTCCCAATGATTAAAGAAAGACTTGAATTGACACGAAAAGGGTTGTGGTTATATTTGAATAAATAAGCACCATAAATAATGAGATTAAATATTTTTTGTTCCAAATCAAAAATTCAAATTGTTGCGAAATCCTATGACTAGAGTGCGAGATGGAAACCATACAAAAAAACCTCAAGCCGTTGATTAAATTGGTTGCGCTTCAGGGCTTTTGCTACAAAAATCTCGTCCCTCTAGTGGTCAGGAATGGAGCTTAAACAACCCGCATGTTGAGGACAAAATTCTATTTTTAGCATTTAAAACTTCATATTCTTTGTTTTCATAACCATGGCCGCACTTACTAAAAATTGCTGTATTTAAAAATTTCTCGTAACATCACCTTACATTCATTTTTATAAATAGATCTAGTAAATAGATACTAGTTCCAAATTTGAGGAAGATTTCCTCGATATAATTCCGAAAAAAAATTTCTTCTGTTTTTATTTTTTCCGCTGGAACTCTGGCCAGTAATTTTTTCTTGTAATTTTTAATTGCCTACGTAGTTTAAGTTATAGTGTAGTTTGTTCAACCGGACAGTGTCTAAGCGGACAAAATGGGCGAAACCCTACGCATTTTGTTCGAAACCACGAAATTTTTCTTGTCTGACTAAATTGGAATTTTTAATGATCATTAAAATTTGGCAGACAAAATGCGATTTTGAGGACCGCTGAAATTTTTTAAATTAAGGCTATTCAAAATTAAAAACATCACATGTATATATTTTACTATCGTCCCCTAAATTATATATGCTAAATAAACCAATATAAAGATTGTTCCCAGCACAACTTGCTTTTACTGAGCTTATGCATGTCTGAAATAGTAAAAATCAGCTACAAACTTGCAGCAGTTATTGAAGTCGATTCCAGCTGCAAAGATATGCTCGACGACCTTATCGATTTTTTGGTTCATACTTTAACCGATATGTTATCGCTTTATGAAAACGTCGTCCTAAATATTCCAGAATTGACCTTGAATCAAAAATTATTCATCCCGATTTCCAAAATGGTTGAAGAATTAGAAGAAGTTGGGAGCTTTGCAATTTTGGAAAAAGCAGTACCTGTTCTGGATCAGACTAAAATGCCGACTATTAAAGCACCTTCAAATGGTTTGGACTATAAATATAATGGAAATGGACAAACTTATGCTACGCAAGTATTCCAGGCAACGTTTTAAACTGGGAAATGTTTTTATTGGGTTATATTACGGATCATTGAAATATGACTCGATAAAATATTTTTTATATGTCGGTTCCATTTTTAAAAATTCTGGTTTCACTCAGGTAAAGAATCTGGTTAAAATGAAACATTACTTGACCCTAAAGGTTTCTATTAAAGGGAAAAATTTATATTTCTGCTATAGCTGATTTTTAAGTTGTAAAAATAAAATTGTATATGTTAAAAATCGAATATGACATGTCACTTGGGTAACTTTTTTTTTAGAACACCCGCCTGAGGTTTTGACACTCTCATTTGAGAACGGAACAAGATATTTACAAATTTGCATCCAACAGACAATAAAAAACTCCAAGACCAAAATTTTTTGATTTTCCGACGGATGTCCGGTTATACCGGAAATTGACCGGTAAAAGTTTAAAAAGTCGATTCTGAGAACATCGCACATCCTTCGAAGCCAATTTTTTGGAATATAGTTCAACTTTTCGTCAGAAATTTTTTGTCGATAATCTTTTTGTTTTATGACACCGTAAAATAGGGCCCATTATTTTATATATGAGGAAATTCTACTAGCTGATAAGAAGTCCGTGGTGTAGTGGTAAGTTTTACGCTTCTGATGCTGGATGTAAGCGTTTGAATCCCGGTAGAGGCATACTTTTTTTTTCTATAATTTTAGATTTTTTAGAGAAAAAAAGAGTTAGCGCAGTCCGAGCGAATCCAAAATAGTTGTGACAAAAATGTTATTGCCAGACATTTTCTCTTTAAAGACTACCCGGGTAAGTATATTTTCAGCTTCACAGGTCCCCTAATTTAAGAGATACGAAAAGTTGCAAGTTGACCCTTTTGGCGGTGTCATATGACAAAAAGATTTTGGCCAAAAAATTTTGGACGAAAAGTTGTACTGTGGTGTGCATCTATAAGGACACCTTCTATAAGGACAATATGGCCAAAGCCTACGCGTTTTTATTTTGGTCCGTCCCTCAATAAGGACAATATGGCGAAAATATTCAAAAGGGTCGTTTTTCTGAAAATATCTATAATTAACCTCTTTTTCATAAAAATATGGGTGAAGACCAAAAAAAAAATCTTCATATTTTTTGGGAAAAATTATGGTTTTAAAATTATATCACCGGCTTGAATTTTTGTTATGTGGAATATTTTTTTACGCCATGGAAAAAAACAAGTTAACTGCTAAAGCAATAAGCCTAATAAATCAATCATAAACCATGTTTAAAACCAAAATTAAGTCATACTTTTCCGTTTTCTTTGTTTCCTACACCACCAAAGAAAAAATCATGAAAGCAAACGAAGCTGAATTATTTGGCGATCAAGCCGAACCTAAAGCTTTCACCACATCTCAAGAAAATGAACTTTTAAAAGCAAGTTTAATGTTAGAGTGCTCCTGCATTTTTGACGATTTTTGGCTTCGAATTTTTCTCCGTGATATCGTTGACGAAGATTTACGCAAGAAAAATAGCGATATTGTTCTTATAAAACGAATTATTAATATCATGAAGCAAGTTCTTGCAACCGAAAATGTCGACCAGACATGTTTCGACCAACTTGGAAATGTTGCAGGAAATCTGAAGCTGACGGTGGGGGCATTGAGAAACTTGACTTTGTTTCGATTTCAATCTATTAAAGATGAGCTGTCTGAAGAAGAAAAAACGATTTTGATAAATTTTGCGTTTTATCATCATATAGATATTGAAACTTCGAAGGAAGATTGATTAATTTCATTTAATTATTTGAAAATAATATTGCAATTTAAAATTTTAATTTATGCTGTCTATTTTGGAGATTAATGTTTTTCTAAAATAACATTTATCTTTGTAAATTAATTTTCATGCAAATACAAATCACAAATTATTGAAATTTTTTAAGACTTTAATTCCCTCGAGCATTTTTTCTCCTTAGAGTTTCTTTAGTTCAAATTTTCGAATTTGTGAAAAACTGGAAAGAAATTTCCGCATTTGTCTACTTAATTTTTAAAAATGATCTTTTTGAAATCAATGGGAGAAAATATTTTAATCATAAAAATTCTCACTTTTACTTTTTTCAGAGGTATCCACATATTTGTAAAAATCTCTTAGAATAATCATAAAACTTTTTTAGTCATTTTGAATAAAAAATTCCATATTTCAAGTCTAAAATTGTGTGTGTTTTCAAATCCCGCACCGACACCTTAACCCTCACCTGCACGAGCGTGTTTTAGAACACAAAGACCAAAAATATTTTGGGGAAGTGTCATTTTGGCCGGCGGAATATCGGAACAGACCCCCGATAGTTCCCCTTATTTTTAATTTCAAGAATTTTGGTGAGTTCTAGAAATTTATCATCAGACCGGAAATGCATTATTTGGATGCAATTTTTTGTTTAATGCAGTTAAAACAGTACTGGAACAAGATAATGATCTACAAATATACTTACTAGAGTGACTTTTGTAGGGGCATTATTAAACTAAACTTTGGCATTATTAATTTTGACACTCGGCGCCACCTGATGGTAAAAAGAGCTATTTCGCTATATTTGAGAAATCGCTATATTTTGATCACGTGACGACCAAATTTTTTTTTCGTGATGTTTTTTTCCATTTTCCCATATATCCTTTTCCCAACGGAACTCCATCTCAAAAACGTTATATATCTCTATAACGTGTGTTCGAATCCCACTAATATAGTCTAAGTGATTGTCTTAGTGATTGCTTGAGTGATTACACACCGATAAAATTTAGCGGTCCCATTATCAAGACCCTTGCCTATAATCATACTCAAGACAATCACTGAGACAACTTTTGTGGGATTCGAACACGCGCTATAGAGATAGTTAACGTTTTTGAGATGAGGTTCCGTTTGGAAAAGGATATTATTAACCTTCAAGAAATTTCGGAACAACCCACCCTTTATTTCTATTAGTCGATATTAATGATGGCCAATCTAACTATGTGTGTGTTCTGAAACACTCTCATGCAGGTGGGGAGGTAGGACATCTCGTGCAGGTGGGGGTTAAACTTGGACCATTAAAAATATTTTAATTTAGTTAGTATTTAAATAAAATCGAATATTCACTACAATTCTTTAGACTGAAGTAATTAAATAAATTTTCTAATATGAAATTATTAACCTTCACCAAAGGCTATCCAAATTCCATTATTAACTTCTCTGCTCCAGCACCAGACTGAAATTCTCGGCGAGAAAGCAGATCTCTTCAATACTAAAAAAATCACTGGCATGTTCGAGTCCGTTAATTCCTGGCTTGTTGAAAACTTTAAAAACAACATAAAATTAGATCAAATCGTCGATCCAACGTCTAAAATATTAAAACTTTGCTCAGAACATAAATTGGGAAAAGAGCTCTTAAAAATTGGATTGGCTCGGCTGAGCTTTGAAAAAGACTCTAAGGATGATGAATTTCTACCACTTTTTGAATACCTCGTTGTTCTCGCAAATAGTCTTCCAGACGAATTTGTTAGCCATGGCCATCAGAAAATTCTTCAAAATGTTAAATTGTTCATTTCTGAGATTTCAATAAATTCCTCGAGTTTTTCGACCGAACCGAATAATGCGAAAAAAATGAAAATCGTTTTGACTTACTTGGTGAAACTTGGTCTTCACCTCGACTTAAATAGACACAAACCTTCACCAGAACTTATCCAATCAGCAAAGGTTGGGTTGCAAAATTGATTTTCTTATATTTTGAACTTGTATTAAACTTTATAAGATCTGTTTTAGATGCTTCCCAATGGTCAGAGAGATCGGAACTAGGACACATGATAATCGTATTACAATCGTATTGAAATTTTGTTCCATAAATTACGGATATGGACCATAATATAACTTTTTGGGCTAGGTGCAGAGCCGATGTTATCGATTTCCGGTTTTTACCGGTAATTTTTAGAAGCAAATAATTTTCGGTAAAAACGGATATCGAAAACCGGCAATGCAGCTTGAAAGGTTACATTATGGCCCAAAATCTCAGAAAGATTTTATGCACCTGTTCAGAACTATCTGGCGATGAAAATTGAGGCATCTTAAAAAGCAGACCTTACGGAATTTATTTTTTTTCAGCGTAAGTATGCAAGCAAAAATAGAGAGTTTTAGATTTTTTTGTATTTTTTAAATTTTTTTTTGCGAAAATAAATATTTCCTTTCGATGGAATTTTTACGCAAATGTGGAAATGCCGTGGTAATTGACCGATTACAGCGCATAGTTCTTCAAAATCCTCAATCTATAAACTGTCATTTTTGATGTAAGTTTATATGTCGAAGATTTCGAAGCAGCGTTTTACCCACACATACACCGTACTCTTAGGCTATTTAATTCAAAAATATATATTAGTGATTGTGTTCGGATCTAAATGTAAAAAAAACATGAAAGAAATCAGTTTTCTGACCCTAATTAAAGGCTTCTGGTGAAAACTTAGACGATAAACTTTGTACGTACACCACAACCCAGCGAGAATTCCAAAATCAGCATTGGTATCATTGTTACACATGCGAAATGTTCGATTCAGTTGGAGTCTGTTCAGTTTGTGCTAAAGTTTGTCATGCTGGGCATGTCCTAAGTTAGAGGTTAACTATTTTCTAATAAATTTTTTTCTCCGTGATTTGTTCAATAATCATAATGAATCTATTTTCAAAAATCGCAAGATAAGTTTTTTTTTGAAAAATTGTAAAATAAGCCTTTTTTCAAAATTCGTACGATAAGTTTTTTTTAACAAATCATATGAAAACTAAAAACATTTTCAAAAATCGTATGATAAAGGTTTTTTTCAAATTCTCTCAGAAAGTTTTTTTTAAATCGTAGAGTAAGTTTATTTTAATTCTAAGATAATGTTTATTCTGCAAAAATTGTAAGATATTTTTTTTCGGTCATAAGATAAGTTTTTTTCCAAAAATCGTAAGATAAGATGTTTTTAAGTAAGCGCCAAAAGTTTTTAAATCCTGACAAAAAAAAATCTGTCGAAAATAGTAAACGTTTTAAAGTTATGCAAAACATTCATCATTTTTCTGCGACTGTGGTGCTCAAGAAAACGGGAGTTGTTTAGCACTAGCGAAGAGAACGTGTTGTAAATCTCAATTGAATTCTACGTCCGATGATTTAATTTCTTTTGAGATAAAGTTGGAGGTTTCTGCGGAAAAACAACTTTGCGGGGACATTTTGGTTGAATGTGCCCCAATATTGGAGAAAATTATTTCTTCAGTTTCTGAATCAGAAGAGGGTAAAAATCCTATTCAAAATCAAGGATTTAGAAAAGGTAATAGATTATTTGCCCAAATCGACTTACGAAATATGAAAATAAAATAAAGACCATAAATCTCCAGTTAAATTGTTCGTTTAAAAATAGAAATTATTTCTAAAACGCTAAAAATTATTTCATCTTCTAAAGTATTCCTATCCTAGTTACTTACACAGACGGCAGGTCTTAAATGTATGTTTAGGTCGTTTCACAACGGTCCCCTAAAAAGAATTCTTATCGTCAAAAAATGTTTAACTCAAAAGATGTTACAGTTTTAAGGGTGAGGATATTATTCGAGAATCATAAATTTGACTTTAAAACATTTCAAAAATGACGCTAAGAGCAAACGGCTAAATTGCTACGATTTGAGCAAAACTCGGACAAAATGTGACCACAATAATTTTCAGAGGTTTTATTTAAAAATAATTAATATTTTTCAGCTTTCGACCTTTTAAATAGCTACAAAACCAATGAAGAAATAAAAGTAACAAATGAGTCCTTTACGTGTGCAGAATTTCAAACAAATGAAGGTGCTCTAGACAATATAAAACCAACCTACACGGGCGATAACGGAAATCAGATTCGTAAAATTCTGATGGAAAATATTATTCAAAGAAATTTTATATCGCTTCTTCATGAGGCAAAAGAGACCTATTTACTGGTTCTTCATGATAAAAACCGACTTTCCTTGTTAGCATTATCCTCATTGTTATCAAAAAAATCTAGAGGAAGTTCTATGGCGATTTCGAGACAATCAAGCACGAATATTTCATTTCCAATAGAATAGGGTGGGAAATGTGATTTCAGAATAAATTTTTTTATTTCGATTTCAGAAAATTATCAATAGGGCACTTGGAAGTAAAGTTATCTTGTCAAAGTTAACTTGAAAAATTTCGAAGGCAATAATATAGAAATTTTAGAAATTGAAATAATAAATTCACAAAATCATTAATCTGGATTAATCCGGAATCTGGGTCGAGACAGTTTCGCTTGCATTTTAAGCTCTTTCGCGCCATTAAACATCACACGTTCTAAGCGGACAAAATTAGCATTCAAACTCCTGTCCACTTAGAACTAGACCAGTATTAACAAATTATTCTACTTTTCAGAAATACTGTTTTTTATACTATAATAATAATGTGATGCGTAGGTGAGATGAGGAGACAGTCGAGCTTTCCCTTCAAACAACCTTCTCGTTTGATTTTGGTTACAAGGATCCACAAAATATTATTAGGGGAAACAATTGACCGAGTTGACTGATAACTCCCAAACTTTCTGAAAAGGTGCGCCCAAGTCGCGTGAAAATTTGGATTTTATTTTTGGCTCTTTAGCGTCATTCGATTTTTAGGGCATTTTCAGCAAAACTCGGTCTGAGCAGACTAAATGGACTCGGTCTAAGCGGACAAATGGGATTTTCGACCATGTCCGCTTAGACAGAGACCACAGTACTGTAAAATATGTCGCTTTTCTTATCCTATCATAGTCTCACTTGCAGTTTCATCGATAGAATCTCATGTTGTTGTCTGTTCAACTAGGGAAATCTGCGTTATTTTAATCGATGGCGGTACTTTTGGTCGTCACATCGCCCTCAATTTAAATTTGGCTACTGGGCAGTACATCACACGGATATCTTGGGCACCAAATTCTGGAAGTATTGTTGGAGCGGCTTCAAATGCTGGGTTGAAAATTTTTGACCTTTCAAAAGATATCATCTCGCCAATTTATAATTTTAAGCCGGCTTCTGCAAATGGCATTATCACAGATTTTACATTTATGTTTTACAAAAAACAGCTTTGCGTCATTGCGCTCACAAACGAAGGCATGATTTACATTCAAGAACTTGATAATGAGAGTACTGCAGAAAAACAGGGAGAATTTTTCTTGTCGAATATTCTAGAATTTGACGAAAATATTGGTGGGTCTGGAGTTTCGATACATTTCTCGTTGCCTACTGAAACGTTATATGTTACTTTTCAAAATAAAGCAAAAGAATATTCTACAGTAGCATTTCCGCAGATTTCTCAAATTGATTCGAAGTGGTCTGCACCGCAGTTTATAGGAGGGTTACCTATTCATAATACAGTATTAATTATACAAGAGCATCTAGGAATTCAGGATATCATTAAATTCTGAAAGTAGGACTTGTGTATCACAGATTAAACAGTCGGTGCCAGATGTTGAAAATTAGGAAAAAACAAGGAACCATAAATATGTATTTGAATTAAGACTATGAAAATAACGTCCCCTAATTGTTGTTTGCTCAAAAGAGGTATCATTACGCTTTAGAATTCGCGCCTTTTATTGGCTGCTCTTAAATAAAAGAATGTGGTGCGTAGGTTCGTGAACCTGCCACCTCGAGTGTTTATCATTTAGGGTACGTTACAAAGATTAATTTTTATTTACTCTGATATTGAAATATTGAGAACTTAAAATTTTCTCCGATGAACATAAATTTTTGATATCTTTATAAGCTTAGGTAGTTTTTTGAACATGGGCGACCCAATTCAGTCATTTTCCTCAACGGTTTTGTGCTGTGTGAAGTCAAGTCAATTTGTAGCGACTAAAATTGTATTTTTTTTCTGGTCAACCAGTTCACCGGTAAATGTTTTCTAAACCGGAAGTCCATAAGTTCGACTCAGTCAGCTCATTTTTTTTTGTTTCAATCGAAATTTATAAATTCGTGATAATAATCGATTGATAAGTGGTAATTTATTAACATAAATTTTTCGAAAATTATGGTTATTTGCTTCAGAAAAATCGGAAATTCAACGGTTGATTACCGGCCAACCGGTTGAACGAGAGAAAAACAAAAAGTTTTAGTCGCCTCAAATTTACTTGGCTAAACATAGCAAAAAACCGTTTGTTGATATCTGGTGTGGTCTTCGAGGAAAATGACTGAGCTGGGTGGGCAATGTTAAAAAGTGACCTTACGTTAAGGGGGGTACTGGTCGCTGGTTTTATGAGGCCCCAAATTAATTTGGGGTGATAACAAAGTGTTCTACCGACCAAATTATCAAAAAAAAATCGCGTTTTTTTGATTTTTTTCTTAAGAAAAGTATGTTCTTCACTAAAGTATTTTCTTCAAAATGAAGTTCAAAAATAACGTTTGATTTAATTTAACGACTAAAACTTCAAAATATCAACTTGACGTAAGCCAACTTTCTGATCAGTGTTTCCGTGGCTTTCTTTTAAGCCTACTTTCGGAAAAATCGAAGCATATTTTTTTTCGGAAATTTTTTCAAGTGACTTTCAAAAATTTATATTTCGAGTTAGGGGTCGAAAACTCAAAAAGTGCCGTGAGATTACTGTTTATATTTGTATGAGCTAGCTTAAAAAAAATGGAATGAATTTTATAATTTTTCTAGGAGATAGTTTTTCCGGCGAATAATTGCCAAAAAGCGGTGGTTTTTTTCACATTCTAGAGAAAGTGTAGCGAAAATTGAAAATCGGCCGTGAAATTAACTTCTACAAATTTCAGCCAATTTCAACATAAAACCTAGGAGGAGATAGTTTTACCATTTTGGCTTCGGCCCTGTTGTGTAGCTTATGTGTGAAGGAGTGTATGCATACAAAAACCAATTGAGATTTGTTTTTTACAAGGATAGTTCTACAAAATGGTTAATCTGACTTTTATCTTCAAAGCCCTGTATGCCCCTCAATTCCAGCAACCAATATATTACCACCATCTGAGTACGTCGTTGTTCAGAATTTCTGAGCATACCCCTTAAGGGGGTGTGGGACTCTGATTTGACATATTCACGATCATATATCTTGAAAACCAAGAGTTTATGAGAAAATCGAAAATACTCATTCGTAGATCTATCCTCGATCTTGCAAAAAAGTACATCACATATTTTTTTCGAGGATTTTTGAGCCATTTTGAAAATTTATTTTTGGAGGAGATAGATTTTTAAGTCTGAGAATGCCAAAAAAACGTCGATTATTTGCCGTTCTAGAATTGGTCAGACACCGTATCAAATAAAGTTTGTGCTTTAATGCTATCGTTACGTGTTATGTAAAAATTTGAGCTAATTTGGATATATCGTCTCGGAGGAGATAGATTTTGAGCTTACGAAAAGTTCTCCTTGTAACGATACCGTAAGTATCGGTGTAATCATCGAAAAAAATATCTGATGTACTTTTTTGCAAGATCGAGGATAGATCTACGAATGAGTATTTTCGATTTTTCTAGAACGGCAAATAATCGACGTTTTTTGGCATTCTCAGACTTAAAAATCTATCTCCTCCAAGAATAAATTTTCAAAATGGCTCAAATTTTGACTACGTATTCTTTGAAGCATTTTTAAGATTAAGGCCCAAGCTCATCTGAATTTGTTGATTATAATCCGAAATATGATTTTTTTGGTCAATTTAAAAAAAAAATCGAAAAAAAAGTGCTTCGATTTTTTCGAAAGTAGGCTAAAAAAAAAGCCAGTAAAACACTTATCAGAAAGTTGGCTTACGTCAATATGATATTTTGAAGTTTTAGTGGTTAAATTAAAGCAAACGTTATTTTTTTCCTTCAATTAAAAAAAAAATCTGAAAAATGCAAAAATTTCGAATTTTTTTTGCTGATTTGGTCGTTAGTACATTTTTCAACCATTCCCAATCAATTTGTAGCATTTTTATTGCCCCTGAGGCCTTATAAAATCAGAGTCCCACACCCCAACGACGTTTCAACGTTGGAGAAAACCTTTAACTTTCACGGAAGTTGACTCAAACAAAATAAAATAATTCATTAAAGAAAAAAATCTTCTTTTCCTACCTTTTTTCTTTCGAGTTCAGGAATCTTGGAACATTTTAAAAACTTTTTATGAAGATTACCCTCAGTAATAGAATTGCCTCCAATTAACCAACTGGTCAAAAAGCACCTAACAAAACAAGCAGTTAAATCCAGAGCTACAGCTAAAGAAAATTTGAAAGATGTCAAACTTGACAAAAAATATTTTTTCATGCGGAATTTTAACGATATCCACGGACATCCAGGATTACTCACAGCAAATGTTGGCCAGCATGTCGCACTTATTACGATGATGAAAGACGAAATAAATGTTGAGCTTATTCAAGACAAAAGACCCATTTTGGACGCGGTTGGTACCACGCATAATATAAAAGATGAATCAGGAAACGTCAGGTAACTTTTCTACAACTAAGTTCAAAATTTTATTTTACAGACTCAAGAAAGTACTGTATTTTTGGATAGAAAACATTCGGAAAAAATATCAGTGACAATTTTTGAAAATTAACATAAATTTTTTTGTTAGATTTTTGTATTTAAGCACGAGTGTGTTTCAGATCACACAATGAGCATGTTTTCCCCAAAAAATGACTGATTTCAAAAAGTAAGATTTAAGAAATTGAATTAAATTCTTATGGTGTTTGAAATTCGAGAATATTTCTAATTTTGAGAATACATCTGATTTGTTTTGCCACTAGAAAGAAGACTAAGTCTCAGGTTTCTCATATCAGTTAACAAAGTCAAATTAACGTGGTGTCAAATCAGACGATGCTGAAATATTTCTCTCGAAAAATTACCCATGTTAGTGTATTTTAGGAATCTTATCTAGTTCTAGTGTCGAGATTCGAAACAGTGCTATTAACACCACCAGGTGGCGTCGGATCACAAAACAAATGATGCAAAACTTTTTCGCTTGAAAAAATGTCCCATCAGTATATTTATGGATTCAAATTTGGTCCCAGTCACGAGATAAAAGAAATTGCTTTTTGCGCCACCAGGTGGTGCCGGGTGTCAAAATTAATAATGTCAAAATATACCTTTCCGAAAATTACCCTGATATGTATTTGTAGATTATTATCTGGTTCAAGTGCTATTTTAACTGCACAAACCAAAAATTGCATCCAAATAATGCATTTTCGGTCTGATGAGCAATTTCTGACACTCACCAAAATTCTTGAAATTAAAAATAAGGGGAACTTTCGGGGGTCTGTTCTGATATTCCGCTGGCCAAAATGATACTTCCCAAAAATATTTTTGGTGTCTGTGATCTGAAACACACTCGTGCAGGTGTGGGTTAAAAATAAAGTGTCGGCTTTTTAACCAAAGTGGTTATGCAAGGTAGTCATGTATTTTTTAAATTTTCAAAATATGTTCCACCATCTCTGAAAAAAACTCGTGCACCGAAAAAAAAGGTCGCTGAAAAAACCTGCCTGTACTTTCTTCAGGAATTGTACTCATAAATACAGCGATCATTTTGTTTTAACCGTAAATTCAAAACAAAAAAAATCTACAAAATGCTTTCTGCAATAGGTAATTTACCTATTTGTCCCAACATTTTTCCCTTTTTGTGTAAGTCGCTGTATTTAACTTCGCAAATTTCAACGCGCGCATCTTGATCCTAAATAAATATTTCATCAACAATTATTTAGCAAAACGACAATTTGGCCGTTGCTGAAGATGGTGCCTCTAAGAGGTTGACTCTTAATAGTTGGAAAGAAAATGAAACCAATGTTTGAAATCTGTGTTTGAGTATAATAAATAGTGGACCCAGATTATTAATATGTATTCGCGATTTCAGCTCGAAAACGGTGGGTTTATATGATTGTTTTATCTGTTTAAAAAAATTACCAAAATTCTTTTGGTAAACAAATTCAGAAGATTTTCGGACCATTGGACAAAAAAAGACGCATTTTTTTATTTTAGAATACTACATGCCCGTGTATATAATTAATTTTTCGGATAACTGGTTATTCCTGACGCGTTAAAACGATTTTTACCGGTTTTGTGCCGTCTGGAATAGAATATGACACCTGGTGCGAAAATATCTTATCCCAGTCGATCCCAATGGAATATATTATGTATTTGACTACATATGTATTTCATAATTACAAGACTTGACAGTCAAGTCCAAAATTTACCATAAATTGGAGTGAAATATATAGTCAAAAATATACCGGAAATTGGTTTTAAGAGTTTTACCCATAGAATTTTCTTCTCGAAATATTCAGTCTTTTAAGGGGGTGGCATAAGTCCAGCAGATTGGTACATTTTTTCAGAGCAATATTTGAAAGAAAAAAAAATGTGGAAATTTATTTTTTTTATTTTTTATCTTCAATAAAAGTGTTCATTCTTACAAACGTTCACATTTTTATTTTCTAAACATAACTAAGTAT
>SCLH01001585.1:13100-23576 GCA_004367855.1 Oikopleura vanhoeffeni | reverse complement strand
TATTGACTTCAATCTGCCGGGTTTATGCCACCCCTTAAGATTTTTTTCGGACTTTCTAAAAATTGTAAGCTCAGCATAACCTTCAAAAGCAGGCAACTTACGCCGTTGATTTCTTTGAAACTTGTGATGCTCTTAATGATGTTGAATACACCTCTCCCCAACTTCAACGAATCTACAATAAGTCACAAATTCGACAGAGATTATCATCTGCTACGAGCACAACATCCTCCTACATTGCATGGAGAGGTAGCTTTACAATCAATTTGAAATCGTCTAGATTGATAAGGTAATAACTTGCCAATACTGTCATAAATTTTCAAAGTTCCGTTAACCAAAATTGTAGATACTGAAAGAATCTTTGTGCCAAGTTTTTTTAAATTCATTCCGGTTGACCTTTTGATTAAAAATCCTTAGGGCACGTCCTACTAAAGACACTTTACTGCAAAAAACGGTATCAGTCTTTCAGCTTTTATTTTTCTATCAAAATTTCACTTCCGTTTTCTGATAAAAGAAACGGAATAAATATCTAAATTCGATGAAAACCAAAAAATTTTAAGAACGTCATCTGAGTAAAAATCATAGATATGAATCTAAAATAGAATAATAAGTCGAAATAGGTAATTGATTCAATATTGTGGGATACGCAGCGGGGAAATTTTATTTAGAAGTTAACTTTTAAACGGTCGATATCAACGAACAACTGAAAAAAAATCTTCGGCAGAATTCTAAGGGAAAAAATTTGTAAAAAAAATAGAATTTTTTCCCGGTAATAATACCGGTTGTTTGGTTTAAATTACCGGTAGCAGCTTAAGGGGGTACTCAAACGGTTTTTTAATTCAGTTTAGGGACATAAAAACTACACCAAATAGCCTCAGGAAGGACACAAAATGCATTTCTGCTCTTATCATAAAAAAAATTCGAGATTTTTCTCAAATTTTCAGTTTTTCAAATTTTTTTTAAGTATTTTTCTGAGAAAAAATACATAAACCAATTTTAATGAAAATTTCTAAAAATAAGTAAAAGTGATGCAACTTTTACTTCAGTTTTGCAGTAGCTTCAATTTGAGGGTACTTTCGGTACAATCGGATGAAAATAATTTTCTAGAAACTCCAAAAAATTGACTTCCGGCTGAACAAAATGCAATTTTCTATTAATAGGAGCAATGATTAAAAAAAACTTTTCCACTGGAAATGAGAAGACATGTTTGCACGGTATTAATAAAATTTAAAAAAAATGTATCGAGTTGTTTTCGAGAAAATTGTGTTTCAGTTTGGAATTTTTACATTTTCTTGATTCTAGAATATAAGGGATCAAAATTTCAACCTGACTGTAAGGTGATTTTTTGTTCAGTAGACTATGCGCTTTAATTTGATGGTACTTACAGCTCAATACGATGAAATTTTTTTTTCTAGAAATCATGAAAATTGACTTCCGCGCTGAATTAATCTGCAATTTTCTATAAATAGGAAGCGATGTTTAAAAAAAAAGTTTTGCACTAGAAATTGAGAAGACATGTTTTTCCTAATAATACCAAATTTAAAAAAAATTGTACCGAGTTGTTTTTTAGAAAACTGAGCTACAAATTCTAAAATATCATGAAATACAGTTTTTCATTATTCTAGAACAAGTCCGATCGAAATTTTCGCTAAATATTTCCGATCAACCTAGTAGTCATTGTTATCTTACAAAGTGTAATCAATTTCCATTAAGCCGTTTCCGAGATAAAAGACATTGAAGTCAAATCAGTGTTCTAGAACTCTCCTCTCACTTGGTGCTGTGGTGGCTAAAAAAACTCTGTTTTTACTTTGGTCGGAAGCAAAAAGATAGATCTTCCTTTTAGGCTTTTCAGAATTTCTATAACTTGTTTCGTTTTGTTCTGAGCCCCAATCTAAAATGTCAGAAACCGTTGAGTACCCCTTAAGTAAAGTCCGTCAAGGTTAGCAAATACGTTTTTGAAATTTTTTATTTATAACATTTAGGCAATTTTTTCTGACAACGACCCTAGTTCGGCCCTAGTTTTTATCAACTACTGTAGTTGTACCGCTGCGCACCCTAAATATGTGATTTAACATCTCAATCAGATAAAACTAACTTCACCCCACAAAAAATCGTAAATAAAACTGTATTTTTTTCTGACAGATAATTTTTTCTGACAGATAATATCGGTTTCATGATTTTTTAGATCTGTGGTTAAGTGTAGAAAAAACAAACAGCACCATCTTACCGATTCGTTTTCATAAATTTTCTAGCAGATAATCATTTTTATTCATCCAAAAGTTATAAACTTTGATATGAAATTAAAATATAACATGTTTACTCAATTCTCACAAAAGATATTTGAGTTTTAAAAAAGCTCATTTTCCTTAACTCTCCCGTAATTTGCACCCGTTCCCCCTTAATTAAAAATAGTATACTAAAATAATTTTGAAGGGGTTTCCGAATACACGTAGGTGCTAATGGCCAAGATGCTGTTCCACCCGCTGTAACCATTAACGGCAATCGTCAGTTTTATTTCGTTGATATAACCAGAGCCAAATGGGTTGACGTCCCATTTACCCCAAAGGAAACTCTAGAATTTAATGGAAAAGTGACCTTGCAATTCGCTGCTTCTGGTCACCAAGATCAGCGAGTTATCATTGATTCTATGAAAGTCTTCAGCCAGAGCCTAGAAAAAGTTATTGCAGAGAAAAATGCTGGAGACCGTAAAAAAAGTAATCAAGACGTTTTTTGCGCAGGGAGGTTTACCATTTTTTTCCATAGAAATTTGCGTAGGTAACTTTTTTTTATCCAATTCGAGGCAAAATATCACATAAACAGCAATGATTTTAAATGCTACAAAATTTCGCAGCACAAATGTATCGTGCTCATTACAAAAATATTTTATTTTTGCACTCTATTTTGAGATTTTGGTAAAATAGTTGTATCGGTTTTCGAAAAATCGATAAACTCCGGTAAAAACGAAAATTAAAAAATCGTCTTTGTAAGGCTACGTAGTTTGGAAACTTGTATTCTGACCAACAATTTCAAAATGATTGTATGCGTTTTGAACTATCTACATTGAAGTGAGTTTATCAGGACGCACTATTTTCGCAAAGTTTCCCAGGTCCGTTATCAGGACACAACTACGAAATCGGTGTGTCTCGATAAACTCACTTCACTGTAACTAAGAAATCGGGCTTTAAAAAATCAGGTGTAAGCTTTTTCCAAAATCCCGTAAACCTCTCAAAAGGACCTCGCAATCAAGTTGATGTCGTCCGCTCCTTATCAACTGAAGCATTTGCTGTTTCGGTCAATTTGATCACAAAAGTCACCCACCGAGCTCTCATGCTCGATAAAGTCTGGACTTATATGGACCATGAGCACGCATTATTATCAACAATTCAAAATTGCTCTCGATTTTTACCAGAGCATGTGACTTTTAATCGAAAACGAGATATTTTATCGGCAGAACAGCTTGTCCCGATAAGAACTTATGATTGGAAAACGCTACAAGAGATGGTGGCAAAAATTTATGATATTTCGAAAAAGCGGCCTGAGAGCTTCCGGTCTTATTTTACGTCTCAAATGGTTATAGATTAGGGTGAAAATGCGAATTTTTTCTAACTATGGCCCAAAAACGAATTTAAATCCATGTTTATAACCTTTTCTGCTATCGATATTATAATAAGGTCGTTTTTTTTCGGTAGGCCACTTTAAAGGGTATCTGTTCTGAGAGAACCAGACTAGATAGCGTTAATTGCATCTGAATCTTAACCGAATTTGTAGTGGTGAAAAAAAATTTGACTTCGTAGGTTGATCACGTGATCAGTAATCAAAGTTCAACATTATTACATTATATTGTATTAGGGTGTCACCTATCTTGGAAGGTCGGGAAAAATGTCAAAAAATAATGTTAATCTCTATTTTCATTTTTTGTCATTTATCTCCGTTTCCGATTTAGTTGAGTTACGTGACACCCTATATTGTATATTATTATTATTACATTATGATTATGTTCCGTCACCAAAAATACACAAAATGAAGAAATTTCATGAAATTCGTGAGAAATATGCAGATATTTGACTCCCGACACATCGGAAGGTGTTCAAGAACACTCTGGATAAATTTTTAGTACCCAGAAATAAAACTTAGGAAATGTAGCAAATCCCGATATTACCGGTTTTTGTCCAATAACCGGTAAACCGGTCATGGTCGGTAAAAAAGAAAAAAAATCATCTGTACAAATTCGGTTAAGATTCAGATGCAAAAAACCGTTTGTCGCTATCTAGTCTGGTTCTCTGAGAACAGATACCCCTTAAAGTGGCCTACCGAAAAAAAAGACCTAAGTTAAAAAAAATTTAGACAAAAAGTGTAGAAAAAAAAAATTGTAGAAAAAATAACGAAAAAATTGGCTTTTTTAATTACGCTGTACTATTTTCTATTCTCAAACTTTTTTCTATCTCACCGAGATAATATAGCCTTCTCAAAAACGGACCAATGATGTTTTTGACACTTCTTTCACGGAACAGAGTTCGAAAAAAATTCCCAATTTCTACCCTATCTAAGATGCTTTTGATCATTTAGTCGCTGAATTATTGAGACTTTTGCAAGTAGATGATAATGCCGGCGTTCGATCTATCATTTTCCCAGCTTGTAAAAATCTTCGAAAACTTACTCATCAAATCGTTTATATTTTATCTCTAACAGTCTTGTTAGACAACACCCGAATTGATCATTTGACAAGATTTATTTCAAGTTCAAATCAAAATATTTCTTTTGGGGCGAGGGATGCAATTTTGGATGCGTTGCTGCAAGAAAAAACTGTTTCAAATAAGGGAGGTTTGCATTTTTCGTTTAGATTGGCCGCTTTTTTCAGCGCAATGATTTCAGTGTTTCAGTTGCACGAGTTTTTCTCGAAGATGAGTTAATTGATGTTTAAAATTGTAAGAAAACATGAAAGGCAAAGGTTTGATACTTGTATAAGAATTTTCGGTTTTTAGACCGGTTACAACGATTCTGGTAATAACTGGCCAAATCTTAAGTTGGCGGTTTCTGACCTTTCCCGGTGAAATTTTGCAATATAACACCAAAGATTCAAATTATAAAAATGACCCGTATTGTGTCATATTATTTTTTAACTGGGATTTCTTCTAGCCCTTTTCTTGGACAAAAACTTTTTTAGAAAGAAATTGTGTCAACAAAATAATAAGCAAAAACCTTTTTTAGCTAAAATATATTTTCTTTGATCCAATTTTGTTTGGAAAAAAAGAATAAATATACTTTTTTCGAAAGAAAATTGTAAATCTCGCAACAGGGCGTAAGACTTATTTCGAATGATTCCGTTTCGGATAATGATGAAGATGGAGAGACGTTAGTCACGCAATCAGAAAATGATGACTCTCCAGAGCAGGAGGAAGAAAGAGACGAAGAGGAGGAAGATGATGAAGAGGATAATAATGACGACGAGGTAAAAACATTTAAGTTAATTTTGCCTCAAATCTTTGTAAATTAATTAGATTTTTTTTACTGTAACCAATATTCTATGGGTTTTCATTTTTTCTACACAATTTTTAGAAGTTTAAATTTTGTTTTGTGTTCATAATCGCCCTGACATAATCGTGTCAAATTTAATTAGATGCACAGTAAAATGTCATCTTTTTGCAAATGTTAACAACAACCGTGTAACATTTATAGTGTGTTAAATGTCGAGAAATTTAAATAAAAGTTACAGTTGTAATAACAAAAAAAATAAAATACAAATTTAAAAACAAACAATTTTTGTCGGCATTTTACACCCCAAAAGTTGACATTTTATACTCTATATAAGTATACTCTATTATACTTTATAGAAGTCGACATTTTACAAAATAACAATTTTGGAAAAAGTCGACATTTTACAGTCAACCTTATTTTTTACGAAGCCAAAAAAAATTTCCATGGTTTTTCCCAATGTTTCACATGTTAAAAACCATTTGTCTAGTTCTCTCAACCCAAATCCAAGAATTTTAAACTGATATACATATGTACCGTACAGTTTCACACTATCATTTTGTGTGTGATTGTAAAGAAGATTATATAGGTGAGAGTCTAAGGCCCTTACATCACCGAATTCACGAACACGGTCAACTTTGCAGAGGGGGCGAAGTTTTTCTTCACAAAACTCACTGCAAAGAGTACAAACAAAGTCTCGCAATAGTTAAGGGAAATAACTCATACCAGACTGGTATTACCAGTATCTTAAACCTGCACAAAAAGATAGACTAGTATACGAACATTTACAATCACACTTTAAAATAATAACCAAAAACTTTAGGGATTTTTTTGAACGAATTCATACTGAGCGATATTATATCAAAACAAAACGCCCAAGTTTGAACGTCCAAAAAGATGAAAATTTTTTCGCGCTTTTTTCCAAAATGGGCGGATCTAAAAATAAATTTCCTCCGCCCACTGTAATTTGAAATTTCTGCAGACATTCTAGATTACTGATTTCCAAGTCTACTTATTTTTAATTGTTTAAAACTTACTTTTGAAAATTGGTGTGTAACCTAAACTAGTCAAGTAATAAATTATAACTTTTTAATACTGTACAGTATGTATACATTTTAAACAAAAAAAAAATGCTTCTACTTGAAATATGCAGAAATCTTATTTTTTATTTATCGCTATTTTTGCTCGGGAAAAATAAATTGTTGGTGATAAATTTAAAAATCTCGGGACAACTTATATATCTTTAAATTCAGGACGAGGATGAAGATGATGACGACGATGATGATGAATTTGATGAGGATGGAGACGGAATGTTTGAAAACGGATCCGATGATGCAGTAGTTGTCCAATTAGATGACATTACATCTATCCAAGAATTAATCGGTAGTTATAAAAACTATTTTTTAACTAAAAATTCTTTTATTATCATTTTTTGATCTTTTTAATGTTTCATCGATATGAGCTTGAAAATAAATCTTCGAAAGCTTGCTGTCTAATAAGTAACTTTTTCATCCATATGATTTTTTTTAATTAGTTAAATCTTTTTATCTTATTTTCCGGGATTAAGATGTTTTTTCGGACTTTTCAAAAGTTCGATTCTTGGTTCGTACTTTTCAATGGCGTTTTTTTCTTACATTATCATTTTTTTTTAATATTTTTTATGTTTCATCCATATGAACTTTTTTTTAATTTTACAAAACTTTTTGATCTTATTTCCGAAATTAAGATTTTTGCATGTTTTTTCGTGCTTTTCAAAAGTTGAATTCTTGGTTTGTACTTGTCAATGGTGTTTTTATTTATTTTTTCTCATATTTTCGGAGAATTTTTTTTTATTTAAATAAATAACGTTATTTTGCGATAGTTTTTGGCCTGTGTATTTTCAATTTTTCGGGAAACTTTTTGCAATTTCTCATAATCTTTTTTAAATTTTTTAAATATTTTTTCAGAAATGTCAAACGGTAATTTCAATACTGGTCTCCGTCAACTTATGGATGAAGGTAACCTCATGGATTTCGCCTTCGCATTATCTCGCCAAGATCAAAACCGCGAATCAAATTCAGAAGAACCAAGTCAACCGGCTATTGAACCAGCACCGGTTATTCCTGAGCCACCTACACCTGAAGAAAAACCAACTTTGGACGTTATTTTTAGTGAAGAAAGACAGAGACAATTTCAGATGGCAATTATCAAAACTTTATGTTCAAAAAAGACCTTTTCTGTCGAATCAATCGGTATGGTTCAAATTATTGTTTCCGCAATTTCATCCTTAGACCCCGATGATATCGACGAAGTTCAAATGATCGATTTAGCTAGGGTGGGAAATGTGTTTTTGCCCTTGTCAGTAAAGTAGGCTCAAAACGCCAGTCGACCGCAGTCGAAGCTGAGCAAAATAATATGTAAAAACTTAAAACTTTTTCATTTTGACGATCAGAAATACAGAAATAACTCAGTAAATACAGATAACCAAATATGTAGAGTTGTCTATGTATTGTATTATTCTGAGGACCATCGCATTGCTAGATTTCCTAGTTTTGACGTTAGTTTTGCTTCGCAAATTTCACCTGACGTGGATCCACGATGGTCGAGTGGTGTGTAGCGCTTTCGAGCCAATCATCCCGTCAGGTGAAATTTGCGAAAAAAAACTTAAAAGCCTGGTCATTTTATGCCACTTTTTTAGCCAAAATATTAATATAACTCGGCTTATCCGATTAAGTTCTTAGATAGCTCATACTGAGCACAAATATCTATTGAATAATAAAAAAAAATGGTCCAAATCGGACCATTTTTAGATTTTTTTTTCTGAGATTACTGAAATTGTTTAATTATCAGTTTTTGTTAATAAAATTGAAACAGTGGTCTGATTCGGACCATTTTTTAAATTTATTTTGCTCTAAATGTTTGTGCTCAGATTGAGCGATCTAAGCACTCAATCGTGAGTCGTTTTCAAAGGCCGAATTATATAAAAATTTTGGCTAAAAAAGTTAACGAAGAGTGAAGTATATACCTGTGAGAGCCGCAAAGGACTCTGGTTTATTCACCATAAAATCGAGGTTATAAAGTCGAGGAGAATGTAATATTAGACATTGTTGATAACAACAATGTCTGATATATATTCTCCCACGACAAAGTGGCATAAAATGCCAAGGGGGCCGTTATTGATATATTCAAATTAATAAAAAAATGAAAAAAAATTTTCATGCTCAAATTTATTAATAAATTATTCAAAAAAAATTAAGAGTTTTATGTTTATTGCCATTCATTCTCTAAACATTTTCGATATTTTTAATTTTTACCGATAATAACCCCGACGAAAAGTTTCATACTAGTAGTTTTTTTTAAAGACAATGATGTTATTTACCGATGTCGACTATAAAATATCTCGCATTTTCCACCTTAATTCAGCCCTAAAAAATCTAATTGAAATGGCTAAATCTGAAACTCCAAATCTCCTTGCTATTTTGGCGCTTGACGAGATAATTATTTCAAACAAAAAAGTTGGAGGCTACCTGGTTTCGACCCTTATCGATTTTAAACTTCATGATACATTATGCGAATATGTCACGAATAATTTGGGGCAATATTTGAATTATGTTGAACCAGAAAATCAAGAAGTTAATTTAATTGTTCCACGATCGAGCTTATTGACAACTGATTATCATCCATTCAGGAAAGTGTTAAAATCTGATATTAATTTTTTTTCGAGGATTTCCAATTTTGTTTAATATTGAATAATAAAAATGTTTTTTTCTGCAAATCACGTATTTTTCAAACTATCAATTTTGTTAACTACTTTCGATTTTTAGAAATGTTTAAAATTTTTTAATTGGACAAATAGTTTTTCGATCTAAATTTCGAAACAATTGCTTTCAATAAATATAAATTAGTTTATACAAATGTTTTGGATATAAATTATCTTTGTGGTGTTAATTTTCAGTGATGTTTTCAAAAAACTTACGAAAAATAAAATTTCGAAAAATTAATATTTTTCTTAAACTTGAGCCATTATTTTCAGCACATTTTTGATTTTCAAACCAGAGAAATCTGAACGAAAGAGATTAGGACAATATGATCCAAAGGCCTGATAAACCAAAAAGTTTGACATCATAATTTTCAAATAATAATTAAAATCCCGATTAATGTTTTTAATCCAACAAAAGCGAAATCGATGTTAATTTATTTTCAACTGAACCAAACCATCTTGTCATTTCCATCCTTGGTTTACTTGAAAATGCTCGAGAAGCCGATTTATCTCTCCAAATTCCAACTAAATTTTTGGATGATATCTTTAAAATTATCGTTTGTGACAAATTACCTACTGGCTTACACAAGAGGGCAAGAAAATTTGCGATGGCTTTCACGCCAACAGTAGAAAAGTACAAGAGTCGAAGAGATCAACAGAAATTAGCGAAATACATCGGAAAAATAAAACCAATTATTCAAGGGCTCAAAGGTCAGTAGTTATTTATTTAATCGTATTAAAAAATATAGCCGTCGTAGAACTAAAAAATATCTGAATGAAATACTTTGCTATCACACTTTGTTATCACCCCGGGTCATTTTGGAGCATTTATTATGCCCCTAAGGCCCCATGAAGTCAGCGACCAGTACCCCCTTAAGGGAGTGGGTGTCGCAAATTTGAGCCTCTTCCGAGGCCATTTCCTGCCAAACTAGCAAGGGTGATATTCTAAAAACATTTGTAACTAACAGAACCAACATTCGCGGTAATTTTGAATTTAACAGTAATCTGATACAATCCCACCTACGCCGACACCTACGCTTTTAAAAAGCTTTTTAAAAAAACACGCAGTTCGTCTTTTCTCCTTCAATTTTCACCATTTTTTATTATTTTTTTGTGTCAGGCTCCAGAGAAGCCTTACAAATAATGCAAAAGCGCTTTTGTTTTAAAATTTTGCTTTCAGCGGACAAAAACGCGAAAAAACAAAAAATTAAAATGTTGAAATGGTCAGTTTGGGAGGCTCAGGCAAAAGGTATCTCCTCCACCAGTTT
>SCLH01001585.1:0-11619 GCA_004367855.1 Oikopleura vanhoeffeni | reverse complement strand
TCTTGTCAAAACCATTGGTCAATGACTTTTTGTTCCGATACACTCTGAGATACGTTACCAGTACACGGTGTCCCTCGACCAAATTTCAAAATCTATCTCCTCTCAGGGTTTATTTAGAAAACAGCTCAAATTATAACATATCCCATATGACTTATAAACTTAGGTCCTCTAGAAGCGTTTTTTGAAAAAACCACTTTAGTTTTTCTAGAAATCGCAGAAAACTACCTATTTTTTGCGATTTTTAGCATTTATTTCACCAAAAATCTATCTCCTCCTAGGTTATATTTTGGAATTCACTCAAATTTCAGCAAACACTAGCACAGAACAAATTTAAACTCCCCTAGAAGCGTTTTTCAAATTTTGACCCAAAACTCAAAATATAAATCTTTGAAGGTCAAGTGAAAAATTTCCGAGAAAAAAGTTTCTTCTATTTTCTCGAAAGTAGTATCCAAAGAAAGCCACAAAAACACTGATCAGAAAGTTGGCTTACGTCAAGGTGGAATTTATAAGTTTTAGTGGTTAAATTGAAGCAAACGTTATTTTTTGACTTCATTTTGAAAAAATACTTAGAAAAAAATCGAAAAAACACGAAAATTTCGAAAAAAATTTTTTGATAANTTGGTCGGTAGTACACTTGGTTATCATCTCAAATCAATTGGCCATTTTCAAAGCCCAAAATGCCTCATAAAACCAGCGACCAGTACCCCCTTAAGGGTGTGGGTGTCGCAGATTTTGACAGTTTACGAAGCTATTTCTGGATAAACTAGCAAAGCTGATATCCCAAAAACTTTTGCATCTTAAAGAACAACTCTTCACGGTGATTTGTATTTTAACAGTAATTTGATACAATCTCACCTACGCCTACACCTACGCTTTCAAAAAAACCCCTAAAAAACACTCAATACGCATCTTCACCATTTTTTAAATTTTTTTGTGTCAGGCTCCAGAGAAGCCTCACACATAATGCAAAAGCGTTTTTGCCTCGATATTTTGCTTTTGGCGGCCGAAAAACGAAAACAACAATTATTGATTAATTTATGATGTAGATTGAAAGTGCGCTNAAAAACCGGTATTTTGGACCGGTTTTTTACGTATTCTAGAATAAATATAGCACTTATCGACAAAAGCTCACCTACAAAGTTTGGTATACTAATTATACAGGTTATGTTAAAATTTGGGTTTATTTCAAAATAAAACCTAGGAGGAGATAGATTTTCCGTTTTGGCTTAGGTGGCTCTTGTGCCGCTTATGTGTGAAGGAGTGTGGTCATACAAAAAAGTTTTGACAAATTTTTTTCGCAAGTTGAAGGCTAGTTCTACAAAGTGGCTAATCTGAATAATATCCTCAAGGCCCTGTTTGGCTAATATTTTATCGAGAATATGTTAAATTAGGAGCAGGGATACCCTTAAGCGGGCGTTTTGAAAAATTTAGAAAACATCCGCTTAGACAAACATGACAGTAGTAGTTTTGATTGATGTGTTAAAATCAAATTTAGGCGATTCTTCTGTCCGATATAACGATATGGCTGAAATTTACGAAGAAGTCCACGCTATCGTCCAAATTGCCGAAAAACGTAACTGCTCCTGGCAGAAATTTTGCGAGGCCGATATGTCTATTCTAGAACTCTTGCTCGACATTTCGGTCCTCGTTGAATGTTGCAGCAAAGAAATCATACGATTATTTGAGTTAGCCATCATGTCAAACTCGGAAAAAACTTTGCCGAAACCAAGACGACTTTCTGAAAGCGATTCTAAGAGAAAACGGTCAAAATCTATTTCGAAAAAATCGGAAAACTTTGTTGACAAGCTATGGTAGAAAATGCGCTTGGTCCGGATTAAAATTCAAAGTTTGTTTCTCACAAAAAATTGCCTTGAATTTTAGTTTAATAAAAAGACTTTTTTTCGAGAAATATCATTTGAAATATTTTTTGTCGGAATATTTGTAAATTGGAAAATACCGCCGCCTAAACTTTTTACTTTCAAAAATGAGTTTTTACAAAAAATTTTATAGATCAAAAACATTTCCTACCCTGATATCAGCTCATCACTGAAAATTCAAGATACAGCCTGACCTCCCATCCTACTTTCTTGAAACTATTCTTATTTTCCGATGACGAGAAGGTTCGATGGTGTATTCATTCCTTATTAAAATCAATGTTTATGGAAGCATCTACCGAAAAGAAGCGAATTTTAGTAAAAGATCTCTGGAGTTATTTCAACCTTTCTACAAAATACGGCCGCCGAGGAGTTCAGTACACCGATTTATTAGGCTATTTCACCATCAAGTCAAATTTAAATCCAGATTTGTTGAAATCATTTGGAAAAATGGTCGGAGACAATCTTAACTCCCAGCTTCATCAGTTGGCAACACATTCGAATGCAGCATTATACTCGAGACTTTCAGAACAGCTTTCATTTGGGGGATTTTATCTAGAATCTCAGCCATGTTTAGCGTGTAATAGTCAGCAAGACTCGTTTACTACTTCCAGACTTTCGGCAATCAAAAGGGAAAAGGTTACATTATAGAAACAATTATTTGGTCAGAAAAGATAGAGGCACCCTAAATTTACAATTGAAAATGGTGAATATAATTAGAACTGTTATTATACAGCCTGAGTTTTCTCGTTTACCGCGTTTTTTTTATTCCGATCATATTGACGAATCACCATCGAGTATTGGATCGGAATAAAAAAAACGTGGTAAACGAGAAAACTCAGGCTGTACAGGTCGATAAATTAGCAGCATAACACATTTCATAACCAGTTATACCTTCTTTTGTGATGTGCGTCTATAAGGACAACTTGGGAAAAATAATAAAAGGGTATAATTTCAAAATTTTCTATAGAACACCTCTTTTTCGTTAAATTTTTGGGTGAAGAGCAAAAAAAAAAGGTCCTCATATTTTTCATCAAAATCGTGTATAATTAAGAAAAATTTTAAGTAAAAATAAAAAATCTTCATATTTTTTGGAGAATATTATGGTTTTTAAAAATTTTGGAAAAATAGCTAAGGACAGATTGATAAGGAGAATTCGGGAAATCGTATGCAATTTAGAAAATTGTCTTTATGGTTATAATTTTTAGTGCAGTCAAACATTTTCCGGCTACAAAATAAGGGGTTTCGAGTGTAGCCCAGTGAAAACTAATTACTGTCGTAATTACTGTCGAGGTAGTTGTCTAAGCGGACGTGCGTCTAACTTCACCCTAAATTTTCAAAAACGTCCGCTTATACAACTTTGACAGTACATTTGTTAACCCTTGTGAGCAGGTTATAATAAAAAGTTCCGCCAAGCACCAGAGCCACAATTGTGGCTTCTCTCTTGGAATGTTGTTCACACGAAAGCCAAGGGCAGTTGGAAATTCTTAATTTTTGTCTGCCATAAGGAAGGTGAAAGTCTATATTTTTGCACTGTCGGGACATGTTCATATTCAAAGAATTTAATTTTGAGTTCTAGAAAAAACCAAAAACATGGTGAGAAAAGCCAAGGCTGCTACCATTATCAACGGTGATACACGGTTCTCCCAGTTGTTCTCACACAATGTTATCTCTGTTGAAAACAATCTGCCACACAAGAAGTCTGGCCTACGGTCAATATTTTGTCCGCTTTTGATTTATATCTCATAAATCAAAAAGTCAACTTTATAGAATAAGTTCAAAAATTTTGATTGAAAAACCATGAATTTTTGAATGGAACAAATGTTTTGATTTTACCCTATAAAAGCAGAATACTGGCATTCTTTTTCTTAGTTTTCTGAGTAATCTATGCGTAATGGAAGTACAACTTGTGGACCAATGTTGAGATTGGGTTAACTTCACATGTTATAAAACTAAATGTTTCTCAAGGAGATACGTTGAATAGTTGAAATTTTTTAGATATTTTCACTTCCTAAGAAAAATGTCTGCCCCTAGGATACCAATAAATTTTATTTCAACGCTTATGCATGCACAAAAACATTTTCCTAAAACTGGCTAATCTCACATTTGATTTGTATGTCCAGTTTCCGAAATAATTTTTACGGAAGTGAAACATAGGCTAAAAATCCTGATAAATCAACTCCCCGTAATGCCGGAACCAAACATTCGAAGAAAAATTCAATTATTTCTTGAAACCGAATCTAAATTTCTTTAATAAATGTATTTGAAAAACAAAAGATTCCTCAATCATTTTTTTTGTCTCTTGTTTTCGATGGCATTTTAGTATTGCTGGGAGCCACAAATTGTGGCTCTGTGCTCACAAGGGTTAAGGGCGTTATGTACGCAAATTAATTTTGCTTACAATTTTGATCCTGGGTGCCGATTGGTGCGCTTTTGTCAAAAATGAAAATTTAATTTCAAATTTTGATTCGAAAACTGAACAATTTTTTCCCAGGAACAGATTTTTCGTTAGAAAATGCCCATTTTTGAAAAAATAGAATTTAAATTAAAAAAAAATAAACATTTTGATTTAAATTTTTTTAATAAACACTCCAACAAATGGAATAAAAAACAAATCTTGAATTAAAAATTGAATTCAAAAGAGAATTTTTTTAAAAAAATAAAAATTAATCTCAAAAGTTTTCATTTTGGAATATCGAAAATTTTTATTATTCACCAATAGTTTAGTGAAATTCCTCACAAATATTTTCGAAAAATTTACAAAAAAATGAACATGTTCTCGAAATTAAAATTAAAAGACGAAAATTAAAAATATTTGAGGGAGTGGTCGTCGCTAAATAAGCCCAATAAAAACGCCCAATTTGATTTCAATGGTTTTTTTATGAAAATATTGACAATTACAGGCTTTTGGGTATTCGTTTTATTTTGATACTTAGTCAGAAAAGCACTTTTTAATGGTTTCAAAAAAATTTCGGATGAAGGCTCTAGTAAGGTCCTAGTAAGGTCAATTTACTGTAGCTCGTTTCCGATTGGACGAGCCATACGTCAGATTCGAAAGATTTTCTAGGTTGCAAGAATTTTTTTTTAAATATATTAGAGGTTAGTCATATTTGGTCAAACAATTTATACTACTCTGGCAATTGGCCATTGAAAACGTCGATTTTATCGACGACTACCCCGTATGTTGAACTTTGATTTTGTAATTAAATTTTTGATAATGCAAAATTGATTATTTTCAAAAATTTGAAATGTAATAAAAAAATTTAAATTCAATTTTTCAAATAAAATCAGGCGTTTTTCATAAATTTTCTTCCAAAAAAACTCAAATGTACAAAAATTCGAGATCGAAAGTTTTTGACAAAATTAAAAAAAATTGTAAAAAATATAATTCTTATTTACTCAAATTTTTGACAAACATTTTAAGTTGTCAGTGAATTTTTGAAATTTGTCAAAAAAAAATTAAAATTTTTCATCAAAAATTGAATTTCAAAATGAACAAAAAATTGAATGAATTTCCAGTCATGAATAAAATATTGATTTTTCACATATCATTTAAAAAAAATTTCAGAAATATTTTCAAAAATTCTTCACAAATAATTTCTAATAAATTAAAATTTATCTTCAATTAATTTTTTTATCTTTTAATACAATTTTTGATGTAAAATGTCAATTTTTTCATAAAATTTTTTATCAATTATATTTTTAAATATCATTATTCAAAACTACTAGTAATAAAAATTGTCTAAAAACCAATTAAAACTTAAAATTCATCTTAAAAATTCGAACAAAATTTCCCAAATTGTCTTTATTTTCCCCAAATTATCCTAATTTTCCCCAAATTATCCTTATATTTCCCAAATTGTCCTGATTTTCCCAAATTGTCCTTATATTCCCAAATTGTCCGTATATTCTCAAATTGTCCTTATATTCCCAAAATTGTCCTAATTTTCCCCAAATTGTCCTTATATTCCCAAATTGTCCTTATATTTCCAAATTGACAATTTGGGAAATATAAGGACAATTTGGGGAATATAAGGACAATTTNAAATTCTTTAAAAATTCGTTTAGGTGGAAAATTATTCTCGTCATTTTCAGAAAAGTAAAGCAGTGGCTCTAAGTATATTTTATCGATTATGTAATCCACCACTCTAGGCACATTAATAGACGTGAATAAACTAACGGCGTCAAAAGTTACAACCTCATGAAATCTTGAATATTTAGGCACTATTTCCTTGAATTTTTCCGAAAAGTGCTTAGTGCTAGAAACACTAAAACTACATTGAGAAATAAGTGGTTTCAAGATCATAAGAATATATTTTTCAGCACCTGATGTTAATGAGAACATCCAGTTTATTATTGGCCGTAATGGCATACCAGGTTTATTTATTTTTAAAATACCATGACCCTTTTTAATCGAATGGTAGGGTTTTATTAGTCTAAAATTGCTCAAGCTTAAATAGGGCTCCATTTTTCTAATTAAATTTTGAAATTGCTTCAGATCTGGTCCGAGAGGGTTTCGTGACAATTTTTCAAATTTATCGGGGCTAAAAATTTGAATTAATTTATGAATATAGTCCGAAATATCTTAAATTAGCCAATTTCGAGCCCCACTATTGCTAAATTACTCAGATGCAAATCTTGCGAAAATAATTTTACTGTTAAAAAACCTTTTTTCGAAAATGATTGTAATAAATCGAAAGCTCAACAAAAAATATTAGTTTTACTAAAAAAAGCATATAATATATCTCAAAAAAGAATGAACATGAAATAAAATAGTTTTAAAAAATTTAGAATTTTGATGAGAAAATTAAAACTTTGAATCTTGATTATTAAGCATCGGCAGATTTGTCTGTGCAACCACAGACGAATCGTATCAGATATTTCGAAGTTTTCGTCGACCAAAAGTTCTTTCGTGGTCACAATGTGTGACCGTCACATAGACAAATTTGTCGCCGCTAAAAAAGTCAGATTTATTTCATTAACAATTTAATAACTTTAATTCTGTTTATAAAATTGTAATTTTTTTTAATTTTAATGTTTCATTTTTTGATTTTAAATTTATATGAAAATTAAAATTTCAAAAATTACTTAATTAAGTAAAAATTTAATTAGAAAGTAAAATCTTTATGAGGGTGCCATAAGTCTCGCAGATTGGTACATTTTTTCAGAACGATATATGAAAGAAAAAAATGTGAAATTTTTTTTTCATTACTTATCTACAGTAAAATTGTTCATTCTTGGGAACGTTTATATTCTAAATTTTTTAACATAACTAATTATCTGTGAAAATATTAAAAAACACTTTTCACTGTACATCCATGTCCAACTTAACTGACTATAGAATTGTCTTTGAAGACGATAATAATAAACTGCAGACATTGTCGGGTGTAATGCGCTGAAAAGTCTTGTTTTAATTCTGCAGAGTAAAAATTTCTTTAATATCAAAGTTTTTTTCGTGAAAAATGGTCAAAAATGGCTAAAAGTAGAGAAAAACAATTTTTTTGGGATGAAAATTGACCTTTAATTGCGTTTTGATATTGAAAAATGTTCTTACTATCTGAAGAAATGGCGCCTATTACACCCGCAATTTTATTGTAAATGTTTTGCTATCATAAAATTGTCATAAATTGAGTGCCAAATGGCACTTATCGAGTGTACAGCTAAGTGTTAGAAATACGGAGATTTAATAGATAAAAAAATTTAATAATTGATTCTACCTGATTTTTTATCGGGAATTCGAAAAACCACAAATTAAAAATTTTGGACATGATTTGCGGAAAATTTTCATAATATTTCCATAAAATTCGACAAAAGATGAAAAATAAAGATTTATGATTTTTCAAACAGCTGTCAGAAAATATCTGGGCGTTTTTGGAAAAAGTTAAAGTGGCCATTTTTTTCGTTTTTTGTCACAGATTGGAATATAAAAAAAAATTTTGGCTGAAAAATACGGAAATTTTCACATTTTTTTGATTTTTTTCAAATTTTTATGATTTCATAGATGACAAATCTTTCCTAAAATGCAGAAAAAATAATTTTATCAAGCTGAAACAAATTTTAATCGGTTCAACTAACAATAATACTATCAAAAAAAATATACTGACTTATTATTTTCGTAAGTTATAAGGTCTTCAGTCTGCAGGGTTTATGGCACCCCCTTAAGGGGGTATTGAATTCAGGTCAGTCTGAGGTCTTAAACGTCCCTCAAATTTCTAAGAAACCAAAAATTAGTAAAAAAAAATCACAAAAAAGTACAAAATTTACATTTTTTAAGTAATTTTCTCTGGAAAACCAAATTTTTGACCAGAAAAACTCATAATATCAAAAAACTGTATTATTATATTCTATTTTTAAGATGAAAAACTTTGGTTGCTAAAGCGTTTAAGTCTCGACTAATAAACTGAGCAGTAAAAAAACTAAGTTTTTTATTTTTGGCTTTTCGTTTGAGATACCTCAAAAAAAGGTGCTAACTTTTTGGCGCCCACCTCGAGGTCCTGCCCCCATGAGACAAATTTAACAAGCCAAAAATTTGTTAGAAAAGAAGAATTTAGATAAGAAAATTGATAAGAAAATGTTTCAACTATTGATATAAACTATAAAAAAGGCAAGGCTACGCCTCGCCTTTTTTATATTATTGTTTTTTCGATTCTTTGAATAATTCTACACAAAATACGAATTGTGGTTTGCTGAATTTCTAGTTTCAAAGACTTAAAAATTCAAATTTTCTAGAAATTTGGAAATTTAATAATACCAATAAATGTTCAGAAAACAATTAAGCGGATTTATACATAAATCAATGTACAGAATATAGTGGAAGACGGTTCTAATAAATAAATGATGTTTAAAAGTTTAAATAAAGGTTTGAGAGCCTTTTTGAGCATATTCTTCCATCTCCGGACTAACAAAAAATCGAGGACCATTCCAGTTTTTTTCAATAGACGATTCATCAAAATTAAAGCGCTGTGACAGTGGATATTTGAACATTTAACCAGTTAAAAGTCTTTTTTGTTCCAATAAAATATCACCTTTTGGAATAAACACTTTATTTCCTTGAATAAGCTTGTATTTTATATGAAATCGTTGTTTGAATCGTGTGAACCAGTTTCTAGAAAACTGCATTTTTGAATTTCATCTTCAAGTTTCCATTTTTCAAATGCTTGAATTTGAGCCGCAATCATCTATATGATTTTATAATTCAGTACTGTAATTTTGAAAGCGTCACAAATCGCAATATAAACTTCTTGCTCAAAAGTGCTAATGATATGGCTTATCCTTATTCGCCGTAAAGCCTCTATTGGCAGGTTTCTGAAGATTTCTGGAGTACCAATAATTATAGCAATTACTTGTCTCTGTTTTTGTGTACCGAATTTTTCAGAAAAATAAGTAGCCAAATAAGACTGCGTTTTTTTCGACCCCTGTCTATATTAAAATAATATATTTCTTTTTTTGTGCTAATGTCAAACTTTTACGCTTTGAGTATTTTCTCGTCATTTTTATTTATAAATTTTTATACAAAAGCAGACCTTATATGGATTACCCGCCCTCAGAGTACAAATCCTAAATATTTGAAAAATGCGAAATCTGAGCATTTGATTGGTTGATCTTTTCTTAATCTGACCAATGAAATCGGCCTGTTCCGCAATCAAGGGTTTTGATTGAGTGCTAATATCTTGTTTGTATCATTCAAATATTTAGGATTTGTACTCTGAGGTCGGGTAATCCATATAGCAGTATTTTTGAGTCCCATACTGATAATTAAACAAACAAGATAATCAAAGAAACATTTTGTATGTAAAAAGTAAATTGCGTACTGTGCAAAAATAAATTATGCATTTTAAGGGGTGAAAGTCTTTTTCAGAAAAAACAGGCATTTCAAGGGGTTAAAAGGGATTATTTGCACTTCAAGGGGACGCATTTCAAGGGGTTAGGGACTGTACTTAATTAAGCCGTTTATGATCTAATTCAGACAATTATCTCGCTCATGGATCAAAAACTTTTGTTTAATCTTGATTGTGAATGCATCTTATTTTAAGTAAAAAAAATCAGCGTTTAAGGCAGTAACCGACGCCATTTAGTGATTTTCAAACGTCTGTCAGGAGCTGAATAAAATTCCAGTGATTTTCTCGTTGTGACACTTATGTAATATTTGTCTGAATTTTTCAAAAAAAGTAACCGGAAGTTTTTGTATGATCGTTTTTCATAAAAAAATGATTTTTTGAGGTGACATCAGAATTTTTCACTTTTTTGTGTAGTATGCTAAATTCAAAAACTCCGGAACTTAATGAAGCCAGAAATTTGAAATTTTGTCTTATTCAATTTTTTTTCAATAAAAAACGTCTCAAACTGGGTGTTTTTGAAGATACTTTGTTTTCTTGGATTAATTAAGCTAATTTTGCGCAAAACGGTTAGTTAAAAAAAGCACTTTCAGGAAATTGTTTTTGCCGGAACTAAATGAAGTGGGTTTTTTGAAATTTTTTCGAGTACTTAATGCGACGCGCTCAAAGTTTGGGTACCTTTAAAAACTGAAATAAATATTTTCAAAAAATATTTTTTTTCGAAAAATAAAAATTTTTCATTTCTTCATTCCAGATTAAATTCACAGGCAAAATGTGCAAGCAAAATTAAATTCAACGGATTAATACTTTAAAAGATACAGTAAAGTGAATGAAAATAATACTTCGTAAAAATACGATATTTATGAAATTTTTTTATATCGAAAATTTCTTTTTTTATTTTTTTCGGAATGAAATCGATATCAAAAATGAGAATGCAGCAAAAATTAACTTTTTCTCATGTCTGAGTTCCGAGATATAGCGTCCGTCGGTTACTCCCTTAATCATCAAAAAAGTACTAAAAACACATTTTNCTTTAATCACAAGCTTTTTTTTGATCCGGTGACTGAACAATTGTAGAACGCCAAATAACCGACGATTTTTCACAATTTCAGACTTCAAAATCTATCTCCTCCAAGGATATATTTGCAAAATGGCTCAAATTTTAATCAAGTACTCCTCAGAACATATGTAAGAGATGATCACAAGCTTTTTTGCAATTGACAGCTAAAACTCGAAATATGATTTTTTTGGTCATTTTCGAAAAAAAGTGCTTCGATTTTTTCGATAGTAGGCTCAAAAGAAAGCCAGTGAAACACTGATAAGAAAGTTGGCTTACGTCAAGTCGATATTTTGAAGTTTTAGTGGTGAAATTCGAGCAAACGTTATTTTTTAACTTCATCTTTTAAAAAATACCTAAGAAAAATCGAAAATTTCGAAAAAAAAAATTTGATGATTCGGTTCTTAGTACACTTAATCTCCCCTTATCAATTTGGAGGATTTGTATGTCTCTAAGGCCTTTATTAAATCAGACATGACCACCCCCTTAAGCCCATTTTTTGCTCCAAATTAACTAAGGAACACGATAGGCCTACTCAAAATTCCTAGTTTTGAACTTCTTCTCGGCTCAAATCCAACGCGTAGCACCCTTATATGGTATATTACTGGTTGAGTTATCTGTTTTGTATGGCTTTGAGCGGACCCACAAAACCTAGCCAAATTCACCCTCCTTCTCTCTTTCTGATTGGATCAGAGAGCGGGTCCGCCCAAAGCCATACAAAACAGATAACTCACCCAGTATTTTTTTCGCAATTTTTTTCATCTTTTATAGATAGGGAGCGAACCGGGCCAAAATATAACTTTTGACTTAAGGGGTTAAGGTAACTTTTATTTTAGGTGCCCCCCCCCTCTGG
>SCLH01001584.1:51206-76619 GCA_004367855.1 Oikopleura vanhoeffeni | reverse complement strand
GAAAGGTACCAAAAAGCGACACCCACCCCCTTAAATTCGAAATTTGAGAATTTTTAAAAAATCAAGAAAATTCCTCAAAAATTCGTACTGAGGGTAACGAGACCCATGGAAATTCGACAATTTTACTGAAATTTTCCAAAACTGATCATAGGCTGTTCTTAGCTTCATAAGAGAGCTGAAATTCGAAATTTGAGAATATTTAAAAATGAAAAAATCAATCAAAAACTGGTATCAAGGGTATCTAGACCCATAGGAAGTGAAAAATCTTATTTTTAATTAACAAAAATAACCAAAGGCTGTTCTGGGCTTCATAAAAAGAGTAGTAACATCTAAAACGGGAAATTTAAAAACTTTTGAAATTGAATATTTATATTCATTATTGAAATTTGAAAATAAACGAAAATCGGTCGAAGGCCGATAAAAGAAGATTTTATATTTTGTATTTAAATTTGATGGGAATTGAGCCCCAAATCGGCCGAAGGCCGATAAAAAGGGATTTTATGTTTTCACTTTTATTTTGTAAAAAAATGAGCCCATAATCGGCCGAAGGCCGATAAATTGGGATTTGTATGTTTCATTTGAATTTGTTAAAAAAATGAGCTCCAAATAGGCCGAAGGCCGATAAAAAGGGGGTTTTTTATTTTTTATTCAAATTTGTTAAAAAATGAGCGCCAAATCGTCTGAAAGCCGATAAAAGGAGATTTTATGTTTTCATTTAAAGTTGTTCAAAAATGAGCTCAAAATCGGCCGAAGGCCGATTAAAGGATTTTTATTTAATTTTTGTTGAAAAATGAGCCCTAAATCGGCCGAAGGCGGATAGAAGGGGATTTATGTTTTTCATTTAAATTTGTTAAAAAATCGAAGGCCGATAAAACGGATTTTATATGTTCAATTCAAATTTCTTTAAAATGAGCCGAAAATCGGCCGAAGGCCCATAAAATGTTATTTTATGTCTTTTATTTAACTTTGTTGAAAAATGAGCCCGAAATCGGCCGAAGGCCGATAGAAAGAGATTTTATGTTTTTTATATAAATTTTTGGAAAAAGAGCCTTAAATCGGCCGAAGATATTATTTTGGGGAAAACATGGTCAAAATATTTTTGCTCTAGTTTGGCCGATTATGGGCTCATTCTGCAACAAATTTTAATGAAAGACATAATACCCCTTTTATCGGCCTTCGGCCTATTTGAGGCTCATTTTTTAACAAATTTAAATGGAAAATATAAAACCCCCTTCTATCGGCCTCGGCCAGTTTTGGGTTCATTTTTACTAATTTAAATAAAAATAACATAAATTTTTTTTATCGGCTTCGGCCTTTTTTGAGCTCATTTATATTCAAATTCATATAAAAAACAATTAAACCCTTTTTATCGGCCTTCGGCCTATTTGGGGCTCATTTTTTAAAAAATTTAAATGAAAACCCTAAATCCTCTTTCATCGGCCTTCGGCCGATTTTGGGCTCATTTTTTAACAAATTTAAATAAAAAACATTAAATCCCCTTTTATTGGTCTTCGGCCGATTTTGGGCTCATTTTCAATAAAAATTAAATAAATAACATAAAAACCCTTTTATCGGCCTTTGGCCGATTCGGGGCTCATTTTTTACAAATTAAAATTAAAAACATAAAATCTCCTTTTATCGGCTTTCGGCCAATTCAGGGCTCATTTTTCTACACAAATTAAATAAAAAACATAAAAACGGTAAAATTTTGTTTATGAAATTTTTTTTATTGAAATAGGTCAAATTGAATCTTCTTAAAATTTCTTGAGTTTTAAATGTGGGCTTTTTACATAAATGATTAATACCTTTCAAGGGGGTTGTTTAAGGGGGTTGTATAAGCTGCAAAGGCTTTTTCGAAGGCTCATAACTTTTTATTCCTTCTTTACAATCTTATAGAAATCTCAGGAATAGTTGTTCGTAATCTGTGGAAGATATTTCACTTCTGACTTTTTTCATAGCATGTTCGACCAACCGGTAAATTTCAATGAGAAAATTTCAATGAGAAAATTTCAATGAGAAAATTGATAATTTTCGCCGAAAATTAATAAATGAATATATCATTTTTATCAAGTTGTCTTTGTTGAATTTTCAAAATAGCTGAAAAATACCAAATCGCCTTTATTACTCACGCTTATGAAACTTTTCAGTTGAAAACACTGGGGATAATTTGGGGATAAATGAGGATTCATCTCTTATTTTGAAGATAGATTGGGATAAAAAGGGATGGGATGCATCCCATTCTCAAATTTGGGGATAAATGAGGATAGGCATAGGGATGGAAAAATCAGCTGGGGATGCATCCCTTTACAAGCCTGGGCTAAACAGCCATTTTCAGCATCACTTTTGGCCATAACACACTCTTTTTTTTGAATTGTTCCCCTCAAGTCTCAGAAAAGACTAGTCAATTTTTATTTTTTTTTGGATATTGACAAATAAGACAAAATAAAAGGATGAAGTTAACCGTGTTTTTTGACAGTATTTCGATTTTGAGTGTCCTAACTTAATTATCGGTTAAACCGCGTGTGAGCACAGAAAAAAAGTGTCCGCCAGGCCCTCGAAGCCTGTAAAAGGCTTTTTCAAGCGCGTAATAACAGAAAAGCCAAAGGTAGTAAGAGTTTCAATTTTTTGCATAAGGAACGTTCAAAGCGATATATATTTGCATCCGACATAAATATTTTAGTAATTTGATTTTTAGTTCTAGAAAATTACTGATAAGGCAGCAAGGTAGCAAGTCATATCGACGAATCGATGCCACAAGGATCTGACCTATGTCATCGTTTTTCTGATTTGATTATATATTAATCAATCAAAAAATTACTTTTAAATAGGTTTCAAATTTTGATGAAAAATCATACAATTTTTCAAATAAAAATGGTTATTTTCCTCTATAAAAGCAGATTAGTACACCTTCTGAATTATTTCTGGGTCGAATAATACTAATCAAGTGACTTGGTGGACAATATTTAATTGCTCGAATTAATTTTTTAATAATTAAAATATTTTCGTGAAATACTCAAACTGAAAATTTTGAAATATCACTTCTAAGAATTATCTGTTCCTGTATACCAATTAATCTTTGTTTTAAGTGTCAACCATGGACAAAAACCCTTTCCTAAAAACTGGCTATTTTCATTTTTTAATTGACGTAATAAGTCCGACTTTAATTTTTTTAGAAGTTAAAGAATTGAAAAAAATCTCAAAAAAATAACCCCCGTAATATGTTAAACAAAAACTTCCAAAAAAAAATAAGTAATTTTTTTTGACATTCTTGTCCAAAATTCTTATAATGTATTCGAACAGACAATCTAACGATGTTTGTTTGCAGGAATTTTTTAGAGATTGTAAAATATGCAAAAGCCTTTATAATGGCTTTGTGTTCACACGGGTTAAGAGCGTGGTGATAGTGATTTTTGCGATTTCAGAGGCTTCGTCCGGTTAGACAAATGCAGACTGGATATTTTTGAAACATACATTAGGAAGATCTATCTTTGATCTCACGATTTCATTTGACAGTTAAGTACCACTCCCACTAACCATCTGGTTAACAGCGGTTAATGACGAGTCCCTCAGATTTTTTCAAAGAAACAAGGATCCTAGAGCTTATATCGGAAAGTTTTGAGATTTGATGAGAATCTAGAAAATTGTCTGAATTTTAGTGCAGATGTTAAAGCAACTAATGTCCTGAATGATACTGGCAACTTAATAAAGAGTTGTACTGCGTATTTAAAAAAAATGGAATTATTTTTAAAACCAGGTTTCTCAAAAACTTTACTTGATAATTTGAAAAAAAAACCCAATTATCATGACCCACATTCTTAAAGGCACATTATTAAGACAGATAACAATGTCACGTATAAGTTATTGATCGTTCAAGATCTGTAGATTCCACAATATGTAACTGACCTGTTTCTATCACAGCTTAATTAAAAGTAACAGGGGTTTCCGAATGTCAAAGATTGGATTTGAAGACCCTACAACCTCCTTAAAAAGGTGAATTTCTATTTTTAAAGTAAACTAACCAGGGCTGAGTTTATGGCACACTTGATTGCACACAGTCTTTGCTACAAGCAAAATAAAGCTGAATAAACATGAAAATACTAATACATAGAATATGAGTGGAATAAAGCCAAGATAAATGATTCTGAAATTCCAAGAATCAGGTTTTGGAAAAAGTATTTCATTTGATCGCATTGTTATTTCTTCCGTAAAATTGGTTTCATCCATTGAAGAGAACTTGTCCACATTCAAATAAACTAAATGATTTATATGCTGATTTTTTAAAGTCTTTCGAAAATCATCTGGATATGTTAAGTTTTTGATAAGTAAGGGCCCATCTGTGTAGGGAAGGGCATCCGAGCAGATTTTGCTGATCGGATCGGATCGGAAATTTCGGGCCTTGAAATTTTGCTGATCGGATCGGATCGGACCCAAGCTGGAAAAAAATGTGATCGGATCGGAAGCCGGATTTGAAATTTGCTGATCGGAAAAAACTCGATCTGAGCGGTTTGATCGGATCCGCTCGGTTTTTTCCCAGTAGATATTTTAGCTAGGTGCCCTTCCCTGCATCTGTGAAATGATATAATCCAGCTAACGTGCTGGCACTTTAACAAGTTAAAAATTTAATTAAAAATGGCGGTAACTGGGAAAAAACGCATTTAAAAAAGGTGAGTCAGACAATTTGACACATGTAATTCACAAATAAAAATGAGCATTGATTTTATTGGCTCATCTGTAAGATTTATTATTTATTAAAAACAGGAGTTTAAGTTTTTTTTCTTCCTGAAGTTTAGCTCTTCATAGTTCAAAATTCAGCCGTTCAACCAAAAATGACCTGTTAAAGTTGAAGGTCAATTATTTATGCCAGCAAAATAGAGTAAAAATTAATTTTGCTTTCTTGCACTCTAATTGTACATTATTAACCCATGGACCATGGTTGATAATACGGAAAGTATTATTTGTTAATCAGTGATTATCAGTCGACCTTGAGAAACTATTTTTAAAATTATTACTAATATTTTTGAAACAAATTCGGAATTGACCTTTGAATTTGATTGGAAATATTATCATAAAATAATTGGAAATATAAATAATTGGAAAATAAACTCATAAGATTTCAAAGAAAATTAAAATGTCTTGTAAGCAAGTAAAAAAAATCTAAGTCTTCAATGACCAGAAGAAAATCTCTGCAAAATGAGCAAACGAAATAAAAACTTATTTTTCACTTGAAAATTTACTAGGGTGTAACACCCTGGGTGTTTAAAATTGGGTAAAATGTTCAAAATATTTTTAAATCTTCGACTTTACGCGCTAAATTTTCCGCAAGTGCCGACCTTTTATTAAAAATAAATGATTTTAAATCATATAAAATTCTCCTGAAATTAAATACATTTTCTGAACTTTTCCTTATAATGTGAAGTCTTATGTCTGGTATCTGTCGCGTTCTGGTGATAAATGTTTTAGATTTTGGGGCTATACGGCCTACATCAAATTCACAAGCATTTGAAAAATTCGAAAATCTCAGAATTATTTTAGTTTCCCAAATCTCTCCGTGTTTGATCTGAACCATATCGCCATCACATTCATTTAGTTTTTGTAATTGTGGAGAAATCCCAGATATTATCCAAATTATTCCAGAAATAAATACAAAAAATATAAATGTATTTTTATATTTTAAAATGAACACATTCATTTTCAAAAAAATTATTTTATTCAGATTATTGAATGAATTTTTATCTGAAGGAACCTATTTTTAACTTGTCGTACGTGAACTGTCTATTTTGTAAAATATCTCTTCAAAACTAATAACAGGGTTGTAAAATATCTTTTTTACGACTTAAATTGAATAGTGAATTGTTAAGTTAAGGGGGTGGGCGTCGTAATTTTTTGAGCCCTTTTATAGGAATGAATTTATGATACATTAATATCGGTTATGACGTAAAGTTGACCCAAGAATCTCATGTGGAATTATTTTTTTTTAAACAATTCTAGAACAAAAATCTAGAATTTCAAAATTCCCAATATTTTTTTGCTTTAACCCACAATAAAAACGGGTTTGTCCACCATGATCATGAACATTTTTTATTGATGAATATGACCCACCAAAACGATTGCATTGACAATTAAAATTATCGAGACATGTCTTAATCGAATTCTAGAAATTCTAATTATTTTGTAAGCCCAAAGTGTTAACCTAATTATCGAATTGACGCTGATTGGTTGAATAATTGATAGCTGTTAAGCCAAACTTTGGATCAGTGAATCTCATCTTCATTTGGTGGTACTTTTGTTCCCGATCAAGACGAAACTTTTTTTCGACTTTTCATTTCCGGTTCACTTTATAGTTTTTTTCATTTATTTCCTTAGGAAATCTAGGGTGGAAATCAAAAAAAATTGCTCCAACATATCAGAACCTCACTCTTCTCGTACTCTGTGTAAATTTTCAGACGCCTTTGTATGTCGGGTCTAAGAAGAAAGATCGATTTGAAGACGAAAAATTGGTAAAAAATTCGGCTTCAAGAAATGATTTCTAAAAAATTCAAGCAGCGAAATTCCAAAAAAATGGCTCCAACATATTAGTAACCTCACTCTTCCCGACTCTGTGTAAATTTCAGACGCTTTGTTGTGGGGTCCCACGAAAGATCTATTTTTTAAAAAACCGTTTAGTGCTCTAGAATAGACTCACCACCTGTGTGGTGATGTAAAAATGTAAGCTTTTGAGATATGGAATCGTTAAGGCGAAGGCGTAGCCTAAAACGAGTGATCCTCAGGATTTCTCCCAACTCCCTAGACTATTAGTGAGGCGCCATTGAAAAGGTGACCAGATTACGACGCCCACCCCCATTAAGGTGATTTCTAACTTGGGACTCTCAAGTTCGAGACTTTTATTAGAGACAAAACTTTATAGAGTTCGTATTTGATAAGTTTTGATGAATACTGACAAATACGGAAGAGGTGATCAAAAATGCGATAAACAATGTAATTGACTTTGAGGTCTTTTAATCACAGGATCAAAATATCGACGAAGTTTTTTCCAAAAAAAATTGGCCATTGGGCACTTTTGGCAATATCGGTAGTTTCGGCGATATGGAGACAGAAATAAATCTTTTCGCTCAAAAATGTTAAACGTGTGGGCGTTCAAAATGACGTCATAATTTGAAATGTTTTTCATTTTAATATGAAGTTTAAGAACAGGTTTAAATGAAGTGAAATACCAAACTGTGTATATAAGTAATCGACCAAACGCGATCAAACGATAAATCAGAAAATTATATTCAGTGGTTTTGAGACATAATTATTATATTTTTTCTATCATAGATAGTTTTTATTTGACGTTTCGGCTAAACAGCCATTTTAAGTGTCACACTGAAAATGGCTGTTTAGCCGAAGCTTCAAATAAAAACTATCATGAATAATTACTAATAAAAACATTAAACGCCCACGCAATTTAGACTTTATTTAGACTGGCTCTTTCGGCGATATTAGCACTGGCAGAAATTTAGCTAAAAATCGTGAAATTGCGTAAGTTTTTTCGGCGATATTGGGCCGGCCAAACGGAGCCCCTCCTCTAATTGAGCTTGCAATTTTTTAAATACTCAATTCAAGTTATGAAACCCAGATGATCAGGCAGCATTTGGTTATTTGCTAAAAAGCGTTTTTTCTGCTAAAACCAAGGCATTTTTATCAAAGCGGAAAAAGAAAATAACTCCAAATCAATTGTTTGATCCATAATTGGATTCCAAATGGGACAAAAATTGACCGTGTTTCAGAAATGTATGTTATGCCTTCTAACTTATGAGTACGGTACCATTTTTTAACAGAGTTTTAAGTACGTTACCAGTGAGTCAGCCGGGACTCAAATCGAGAAAAGCTAACTTGCAGTTAAATTTCCCCCAGCAATATGAACATTCCAAACCCACAATACTTTTATTTTAAGTCGGTGATTTCGTGACAAAAGGATTCAGAAATTTACCACTAAAATTATAAAAATAACAAAAGACAAAAACACAAACTTTCTTTATGCGTGTGATGAAAAAAGTTAAAACATACACGTTTTCTTCAAGCGCGTGAAGAAAAAGTCAAAAATACATTATGTGAACTGCGTGACCAAAACCGTAGTTTTGTGTCAATGTTTTTTAGATAGATGATTGTTTCTAGCAATCATCTTGGATCGAAAAATTTATTTGGTTTCGATCCTCATTCCTTGCAAAATGTTTACCATCTCCCACACCCGATTATTTTTGTTCAACTTAAAATCAATGATTTTAAATTCAGATTCTGAATCGTTAACTGAAAGCGTAGGTTATAATTGAAATACTTGGAAATAGTAATTATGACCCATTCAATGGTTTGTGGAAAATTATCAAGAAAAAAAAAATTAGACTTGGTCAAAGTTAAAGATATAAGTACTCAAACTACTACTTATATTCCTAATCCAACCAAATTTCATAGTGAAAACGTTTTTGACCTCAAGGCTGGAGATCGAATTCCAGTGATTTCCACTATTTTTGGTTTAGTGATTGTGTAAGGAATTCTAATAGGGGTGTTGTCTCTTGGCTTGTGTTGTCTCTTGCCCCGCTTCATATAACGAGGTGAGAAACGTTTTCACCAATGGTGGATTTCGAATACGATAAAATCTTTTTGAAATCGATGGTCTCAGATTTCTTTCATTTTAAGCTCAGTGTGTTCACCGTGAGCGAAAACAAATCTTGAAGATTTTTTTAAATTACCACAAGGTGCCAGGAGGCGCTCAAAGTTCGAAAAAATAAAAAATTGTGGTGCAAGCTAGCGCCTACGTGAGATTATAATTCGACAAGTTGTTGGTGTTTTTAGTATTCCTGTAAGTTTTCCTAAAACAAATTTTCTCAATTTTTTAAAATTCGACCGCAGGGTCTCACAGGACGTGTTAGTTCAAAATTCAAGGGTATCAAATTTTTGGAATTTAAAATGTGTCAATTAGACCAAAAATTTTACAACAGTGTGAATTGTCACAGGTTATCACGAAAATGACCATTAAAATAAAATAAAATGATCCACAAGTAACGCAAGAGAGCAAAATCAATAAATCACAAAAAAATCTCTAAAAAAATTCAAAATTAGCTAGCACCAAAATTTTTGATTTTTTCGAACTTTGAACGCCTCCTGCCACCTTGTGGTGAGTTTTTAAATACATTTTTTCCTCTCAAAATTGATTTTCGCCTATGGTGAACACACTGAGCTTAAAATAAAAGAATTCTGAGACCATCGATTTCGAAAAGGTCTTATCGTAGTCGAAATCCACCCATGGACTTCGGTTGGATAAAGGATATCAAGTCAATTTAATAGTCTATAATAAGATAGGAACGGCACAATTTTCTTTGCCGGACAAAATCACTTTATAAAGTTTATTGTAAAGAAGAAAAAAAAATATTCTGGAAATAAAAATTTTATTCAAATTCACTTGGAACCTTGTCAAAAATTGAAAATTGTTTCTGACAAATCGGTAAATTTTTTATCAAAACATCCAATTTGAACTTTACCGATGAATCATCACCTGTTCACATTCCACTCACACTACAGCATTTTTTTCATTTAGGAAGGAAATAATGATAGAATGCATGGACAATAAACTAATCTGGATACCATTATAAGGTAAATTGTCGGGCAAGCACTTTTTGAGGGTTTCAAAAATATTTTATATGAAATAAGTTGAAATCAATTCATTTTTGGAAAATCAAAACACGATTTAACGAAAACAGAGAAAGAATTATTGCAAATGATCTTGTTGAGACTGATATAGTTATCAAAGTATGATAATGCTATAAAGACCATTTTTGCTCTTTCGAATGGATTTCTACGAGAGGAATGCAAACCAATTATGTTTCCTTTAGCTATTCTTATTAGTTTTTTTATGAAGTCCGTAAACATAGCACTTTCTCCATTGGTGCCATGCTTCACTTCGAAAATATCAACTATTCTGGCTGATACCACTCGAGTTAATCCCACTTGAGTGGGCCCATCTCGAACATCTTCGAAACTTAGTTTTAAATTTCGAGCTTTCGGATATTTTTGCCTTCCAAATTGTATAGTATTCTTTTCGTGTTCTGGTCTATGATATTGTAATTGGAACCTTGATAATCTATTGGTGATTTCATTGGCTTCATTGTAGTAGCTTACTGTGTTGATGATCACATTTTTTGGTTCATTTATCTTATACTTTTTTGTTCCCAAAATTACTTCTTTGAATAATTTTAGATTTTTCATCATAATGATGTGATTTTCACATTCATAGCATTCACATGGATGATGAGTTATAATTTCGCTACAAACGCGATCATGTTCGTCAGTTTGAGCTAACATTGTTTCTATTACTGCAATTTGAGCATCCGTTTGTTCTCTTGGTGTCACTAAAGTATCTTTGATAAAGAGCGCTGAACTTTCTTCTATAAAGTTGTTTAGATTATCTATTTATTTCCGAAATTCCTTGTCATATCCTCTTGCCTCACCTGCATCAGTTTTTTGACCTCTTCGAGGATGGATTTGTTCTCTCCTTGGTTCAAACCAAGTTGTTTTAGAGGACATTCTTAAAATCTTTAAATTTTCTGTTTTAATTGTACTTTAAATTTGTTTCTATACGGTTTTTATAAAGAAAATATAAGTGTATTATAGAGAGAATATTTCAGTGTATTTAATCTTGATGATAAGACTCGTGGATGTATATTTCAGACAAAAAAAATTTTATGTTATATTTTAATTGTCGATATATTCGGATACAAACGAATTCGGTGATATGGTTTTTTCCCCGACTTCTTTTATGATGTCGTCGTTCGTTTTTTTTTTTTTTTTATTTTATATTAACACCCAGATAGTAAATAACTCTTGTTTAAAAGAATGTAATTCACTTTAGATCAAAACTGATGGTTTTAATTGTTTAACTATTTATAACTAGACGTAACTAATGTAAATCACAACATGTTAAAGGAGATTCATAATTTTTAAAAGTTATTGTAATTGGAAAGTTTTCGTGGTCTCAGTTGTCTTTGTAATACTTCAGTGCTATGATTATCACTGCCCTGGTTGCTGTTTGAAGTGTTGTCAGTGATTGGGTTTGTTTGTGCCTGATTTTCAGCATTGTTATTGCTTGGTTCCTCAAATATTTTGTCATCAATGGCTTTTTGTAATATACGTAATGGATCAGCTGAATTAGGGAAAATTTTCCAGAACTCTACCAGTCTTTCGTTTGGTGGCTCTATCTTCTTCAATTTTCTCCTGTGATATAGGAACCTTTTTGACCTGATTCCCGGCTCTTCTGTATCTATTCGGATAATAACATAAGTATTTGTTATTGGATTTGCTAAAGTTATTCGATATACATGCTCAGAATAGTATGGCAATAATTTATTGCCCCGCTCCTCCACCATGTTGGGGCTTATTTGCCTGCTTGGCTTTTGCGGAAGGTGTTTTGCTAGCATACTCACGAGTCAACTCTCTTTTGTAATATTTCAATAGGTTATATTTCACAGTTCAAAGGTCTAGAACTTGGTTCATAAAAAAGTTAAAAGTATTTTTGTTATTTTTTGGTGATTTCTAAAATTCGGTTTTTGTCGACTGACTTCAAATTTGTTTTCTATCGACCATTATTTTTTTAGTGACGTATTTAAGTTTGAGCTAAAATTTAAGGTTTTTCAGATCACTTAAGTAGTCTTATTCGTATTTGATAAAAAAAAATCGAAAAAATGCGGAAATTTCAAATTCTTTTTTTGATGATTGGGTTCTTAGTACACTTAATTATCACCCCGTATCAATTTGGAGCATTTTTAATGCCTCTAAGGCCTTTATTGAATCAGAGTCGCATACCCCCTTAAGTGATCTAAAATTTGGTATTTTTAGAGGTTTGTAAGTACATCACAAATCCTGTTTGCTATCCGGATATTCCCATGAATAAATCCTGAAGGCACCAGAGGTCCACCAAGGATAATTTTATAGGCACTAGAAGTCCACCATTTCTGACTAATCAGATCCCTACTGCGCCTTTTACACCAGTAGGCGTTAGTGACCAATGAAATAGCGAGATTCTTAAATTAAGTCGACAATCGAGTATTCTTATTGGACACTGGCTCATAGTTACGCCTACTGGTGCAAAAGGCGCAGTAAGGATCATTTTCGATATAGCCAAAATTTTCCTTAATCATCTGCACGGAATCTTGAGGTACATATATATGTTAGTTAAAAATTTAGGGAGGAGATACATTTTGATTAAGACCCCTTAAATAGGGTCAAAATACTGTTTTTTGGTGAATCTGAAGCCAAATTCAAGAAATTTGGACAAAACCCTCCTCACTGATATGCTCGGACTTTTCAGCTGCACATTCATATAAGTTTCGTATAGGTAACTTGAAAAGCCAGGGAGGAAATAAATTTTTATTGAAACCCCTCTAATATTTGGTCCAACGATTTTTACTTTTGCTACAATTGGCCATTGAAATGCGACGATCACCCCTTTAAGGGGGTTGTATTAGTAGTCAATATTTTCTGAACTTGTAGTACTGTCAACTTAATTTTACGATTTTTCATCTCAACGTTGCCTGTTTTTTCCTACTTAGTATAAAATTTAATAATTGCAAAAAAATATTGAAATTCTTTAAATCGTGAAGAATGAGGGAACGGTTTTTGGTTTTGCGCGAGAACGATGAATTATTTGTCCATAATTTACAATCATGTTTCTAGAAACATTGACGAAGGAAGTTCAGGGGCGAAAATATTTTCATTAATGAAATTTAAAAATATCTCATTTCGATATTAGTATAGAAACATGAATGTGTAGCTAATGAGTCCGCGCAGAGCCTCGAGAAAGATTTTGTCTAAATTTGTTCTTTTTTTTTAATCGTGTCTAGAAAGATATAGATAGGTCCCGCAAAATATTTGCAAAACGATCAAAAAGTGATTTCTTGATCATGTATGATGCTCTTCAATACTTCTCATATCACCGAGTCCCTTGATATATCTATTACGGTAATTCTTAGGCCGTTTAAGCTATTTTTTAGCCAATTTTTTCTATATAATTTGGTTTCTGAGAACGACTTACACGATTGAGTTTTTAGATAGCTCAAACTGAGCACAAATATAAAGAGCAAAACAAATTAAAAAAATGGTTTGAATCAGACCATTGTTGTCGATTTGTTTTACTAAAAACTGATAATTAAACAATTTCAGTAATGTCAAAAAAAATGCTGTGATTCGGACAAACTATTCGTTTATTTTATTATTCACTAGATATAAGTGCTCAGCTTCCAATTTCAAGATGTAAATGAGCGACGTTTTAATATTCATGAACAATTTATTTTATTTACTTGTTTCCTCATTATTTCTTAGCAACCTTCTACCCAAACAAGTGTCAATTGGCACGTAATAATTAAAAAAAAATACAGTATGTCTTATTTTCTCGCGCGAAAATTTGGGGAAGGACCGAGAGAATTCTCTCAAAATATAAACAATTCTCAGTTATATGATCCAAATCAACCTTTTTTGAAATTTTAACGACATACTGTATTTATTTCCGTACGCACTGGGCATGCCACGACTTTATAATGGGATTATGTTTACACTCAAACAATTTTGTGTGGGATTTAATTAACTCCCGTAGTGTTTTTTGTACCATCCGTGGTGCAATGGCCTTTAATCGCAATTTAGGACCCTTAATCATGTAAAAATTTTCAAAGTGATCGCACTCGACTTATTTGATAAATCGGACGTTTGGGCGTTTTTTTTCTTCGGAAAATTTTTACTGTATTACAAGTACTTATTTTTTGCAAAAAAAATTTAATCATCAAAAAAAAGCCTTTGAGCGGGATCAGAAAAAAATTTCTAAGACTTTTTCCCATGTACACCATAGCCCCAAAATTGGATCACGTGACACGATATTTAAGGAATAAGGTTGATTAGAAAATAGTACTGTTTTTTTTTTCAAAAATTGCCTTAAATCAATTTTTGAAAGACGCTGAAGTTGTTCCTAGGAAGCTTTTTACAGACTTTTGTTCCCGTCTACACCAAGAGTCCAAAGAAACGATCACGGACTTCAAATTAGAAATAAGGTGGCTTCAACTAACAAGATAGTGAGAAATTACGCCAGAAAATTTTTTTGAGCCCAATAAACACCTAATTCAAGAGTTTGAACATATATATTCTCCAAAAACGTCACGTGATCTTATTTTCGAGAAATAGGATTAATTTATGGACATATTCCAAACCCTTAATTTTTGGATTATTTCGTACGTGATTTTATTCGGACTTTGCGTGTAATGCTGAAAAAGTCTTAAAAAACGTTCGAAGTTGAGCCCTGGAATTTTTTGGACGTAATTTGAGTACTTTTTTAATTACTTTACTATGTTTTTTTTTCAAAAAGTTAGCTCAAATCACGTTGAGGAAGACCCCTTAAAAGAATCGTCACGATTTCTAAGACTTTTATTGCATTTAAAATGGCCTCCGTCTTAAAAAGAGCGTTCTGAGTCCAAACTTCGAAATAAGGATAACATAAGGAATGCCGTAGGCCGACAGAAAGAAGACGAAGAAATAAATGTCTACCAAAAATTTAAGAGTCAATTTACTAGAGACATTTTTTTAAAAACATTCAATTTTTTTGCAGATACATACCCAAATGGTGACGGTTATATATTTCAAATTTTAAAATGTCAAATTAACCCTAAATTCGTGCTTATTTATTGCACTTTTTGTCAGAATCCCCGGCGAAAATGAGGAAAGTTTTAATTTGCTATTCACCATTTGATAACTTATGTATAAACTTTTTTGAAAGGACCAGTTTGAAAAATTTGTTATACATATTAATATATTTCATGAAAAATATATGTGAATAATGGAATCTCGTCGGTATATGCTTGATTCAAATGCAACAAACCACGGATCGTGCAAAGCACTAACGGTCCAGAGATTGTTGGCCACTACGGGAGTTAAGTTAACTTAAGGTAAACTGCATAAAACAATGTATTTTTTATGATCACGTCTGACCGGTAACAGCCCAATGCCAAAACTTAACAAGCTTTATCAAGGTCAACTACTGTGATTTTCTTAAAAAAATTATATGAACGTAAGTTATTACAATCGTAATTGCTCCAATTTGCAAATTAAGAATAGACAACTGAAAATGGAGCAGGCGGCCCGTAATCGTGTAATGTGAAAGTAATAGGAAAATATTGGATATTTTGATCAGGAAAATTTTAGACTTTGGATTTTTAGAGAATGTTCCAAGTGATTTTGGACACCAATTTTTTTTCTGTAATGAAATCACATAATATCTAGCGACTGAAAAATTTTTTTTTTGTCGAGGAACGAGGGACAAAAAATTTCGGAAAAACCGTACATTATTTTTTGCCAAATTTTTTCTTGAGTCAGATAATCTGTTGAATTCCAACCCCGAATTTCCTCGACCAAAGTGCTGAATGATAACCATTGCGCCACGTAGATGATGATTATTTCCTCTTATTCTGAATTTATATCGGAAAGATGGAAATGTACTATGAATCATAGTCTATGATTCATATATATCCCTTTATCACTTTTTGGTTAGAATGCGTAGCCACAACGTTAAAATCACACGTTAAAAGGAGTAGTGGCTACGCATTCTAACCAAAAAGTGATAAAGGGATATATATGGTCTATGATGGCTTCGTTGAAGGATGTGAAAAGCCAAACTTTAGGTTCATACATTCGATTGTATAGAGTAATTATGTATAATACTGTGTAGTACACAGTGTGTACACTGGAAGGCTGTTAATATATCATGAACTTATGTAATAATACATAATGACTTTAATAATTTTTCAATATAATGAAATTTATTCGCCCCCCCCTGAGGCTAAATATATTATCTAGTCCTAAATTTCCCAAATTTTTAATCGAAATAAAATAAAATTTGAGAACAAATGAGGAAAATTCGAATTTGGTTTTAGATTTTCGAAACTCTCCGCATAGTTCTCCCGAAAGACATTTTTGGTCGATAGTTTTCTAAAGGTAATAAAAGACGCTCACGTGGATTTTTATTTTATTAAAGAATAAATCATGGTAGACATTGTCCAGGATAAACACCAGTCAATCGTACATAAACTTCCAAATAAGCTTCTACCCTAATCGGTGGAACAGCGCCAATGTAAGAATGTATGAAAAGCATTTGTTCTAAGAGGACATAAATTGAATGAGTATCAATTTCTGTCATCAGTTCTTCAACAGTGTACTTTTGACCAGTAGTGATTTCATTATATGTTGCAATATAAACCTCGCAAAATTCTTTGATTTCACCTAAAAAAATATTTTGTCCGTTTTGAGATACAGTCCCTGCCCCCTTAAAGCGCATTTAATTTTTTTAGAATCCATCGCTTTAAGGAGTCATAAGGAATTGAATGTGCTTTATTCTGGGTCGGTGCATTTTTTTGGTGAAAAAACAACTTTTTTATAAATTTATTCTCAAAGTTTTGTGATCGACGACGATTTTCGTTTAGATCCGACCAAGTGGATTTATTTTTAGTGAAGGTTTCAAGGTTAAATGCTCAGTTGAAAATTTCAAGAAGGTATTTTTTTTTAGTTTCAAATATTAAGCTGAAATTAATAAGAAAAATAATTTATTTGCTATGAGAATGATAAGTATCAGTTTAAGTAACTTTCATGACGTTTGAGTTATTGTCAGGAGTCCTGACTCAGGACGTTTGAAGCATATGTTTTTGACTTTAAGTTATCTTTATTATTGAAGTTTATGAAAAAACAAATAAAACTGTGATTTGTTTCTTAATGGTAGTCCAATATTTTAAAAATCCTAAGCACAATTTAAAAGCTTAATTTTGAAAAAAAATTTAAAGACGAATTGTCCAAAAACGGTTTGGATTCAAAATTAAAAAAAATTTTGTATTAATTTTTGCTTTAAAATTTTTGTTGACTTCCTCACATCTTTTAACAAAGAACTTCTCCTAACAACAAAAGTCTATTTCAGGCCCAGGTTAAAATAAAATTTTGAAAATAAAATTTTATTTTATATAATTTAGAAAAATAACACTTTTAATTCTGCGTTGCAAATTTGTATTAACATATCAAATAAAAATGTTTAAACTTAATAACTTAAGGAGTACTGGTTGCTGGTTTAATGAGGCCTGTGGGACATTGAAAATGCTTCAAATTGATTTGGGTGATACCAAAGTGTACAACCCAGGCATCGCCAAAAGCTGGGCAAAAGCTGACCAAAATTTCACATATTTGTTTTCGAAATTTTCGCTTTTTTGCGATTTTTCTTAGTATTTTTCTTGATTGAAGTTCATACATAACATTTGCTTTAATTGAACCACTTAAACTTAAAAACTTAAAAATATCAACTTCACGTTTGTCAATTTCACAGTTTATAATTTTTCCTGGAAGGAGATAGTTTTTGGATTGCCATGAAAACGATGGTTTTTCTATATTTTAGAGAAAATAAAGCGAAATTTGTAAAACTGCTCACGAAACAATTTTGTCTTACACTTTTGCAAGTTATGTCAAAATTTCAGCTAATTTCGACATAAAACCTGGGAGGAGATAGTTTTACCATTCTGTCTTAGGTTCTCTTGTGTCGCTTATGTGTGAAGAAGTGTTTGCATACAATATAAAATTGATATTTGTGTTCCAAAAGTTAAAGGATAGTTCTACAAGATGGCTAATCTGACCAGTACACTTAAAGCCTGTATGGGCCACTATACGTATGAATATATACGTATGGCTACTATAACGTATAACTCTATCAAAAATGCCAAATAAAATTATTTAGGCTCATGGGATGAAACCTTCTCAAAAAAACGATTCTAACGATGATTTGTCAGTTATTTTTTCTTGAAATTGAAAGGATCAGGTTGAGAAAACGGTAATCTTCATTTTCCAAGAAAAAAATTTGAAAAAATTAATTTGAAATTTTGACGATAAAAAATTTGGTTAATTTTGATGAAAAATGCGTAGACGTAAGAGCGGATAACCCAAAATAATCGAAGTTGCCGAAGTTTGCCTCAAAACATTTCTACTTATTCGAGGCAAAATTTTCTTGGCTTTATTTTAAATCCCATAAAAACCTTTGAGGAGAGTAGTAGGCTACTGAAATCGACAATTCAAACTTATAAAGGGCATTTTACCTAATAAAAAAATTCTAAATTTTTTTTTCGATTTTCGAAAATTTTCTCTTTAAATTCTGTGCTAGTTATTTTACCAATCATTCATAAACTTTTTAGTTTAAAAGATAGTTTTAGCCCCGAGTATAACCCTATGGCTTATTTAACGCCCGTAAGGCTAATTTTTTATCAGTAATTTAATTCAAGCGACCAGTACCTCCTTAAGTTTACCTTGATTTGGCCATCGTGGGCGCATTTGGTTAAAGAAATAAACCAAGTCAAAAGCTCGGTAGGCCCATTGTGCATTATCAAAATCAATAAATTTGAGGGTTGTTGTATCCATTTCAGAATCACCACCAGTTGAAGGAAAATCATCTACCATCATATTTCCACCATGAAGATCATTATGAGCAAATACTATCGGTGTTTTACTTTTCAAAAGTTCATTTTCGATTATTTTCTCATAAATATTTGTAGTTTCAGGTTTTTGTTTTTTTTTAAGTTTTTAGAACGCTTTGCTTCTATAATTATATAAAAAGGATATAATCTGAACTCTCACTTTCTCGAACCAAAGTTTGTCCCCATTCAATTTCTTTTTCAAGCTCTTCAACAGTTATATGCAATCTTGATAGAGTAAAAAGGAAAAGAAGTATTATACCTCTAGAATACTATCGAGGTCATTTTTGATCAAAACTGATTATACTTTATTCAACTAAAATTTGCCATATTATGAAGCCAACATCCACCTTATTCGATTACCTCAATTCAGTTCCTAGAAAAAATAATTGATGCTTTTCCTTTTCGATTTTTCTGGAAATTTTTAAATTTTGATTCCGACGTAGCAATCATTTAAAACGAATTCAATTAATTGAATTCGGTGGATGCATCTCTCTGCCAACAAATTTAAATACTAAAAACATTGTACTTGGATCGAGACACATTCAAGGGGGAACTTTTTTGAGTCCTTTCACAAAAACACTTAAACAATACTCTCCCTTTTGTGCGTTTAGTTAGTGACCTTCATACTAGTATTTCTCATTTATAACCCTACAAATGCCTGACAAAACTTATTTTTTTTTTTAAATATTCATCTTTTTCTTTAATAATTTTCACCCTCCTATGAGCTAGTGGTTTAAATGCTGGTAAAAACCAATCTTGATGACAATGTTCTACACAAAGACCTGTGTTCCACGGCCAAATTTGGTCCATATATTTATAAGAAATCGGAATATCTTCAAATTTGATCAAAGCATGTTGTCGAGCCATCAAACGAGCAGCTTCAATAACATTAGAAATTTAGACATCTACTGTACAAAAATAAGCGATAATCATCCAACAGTTCTTACAAATCGAGAATTTTATTTTGAAATTTCAATACAAATTGATTTTTCTGCCAGATATGTCAAATATGTGCATAAATTTTTAAGTCAGAGTAGTGTTCCGAAACCGGATCGGGAAAGAAAAAAACCCGCATCCCGGATCCGGATAAGGACCGGATTGGGATTGAAATTTTTCACTTAGGTCGGGACCGGGACCTGATTTTATCGGGAAAAAATACCGAATTCTTTGGCCAACGGAATTCATCTGGAAATTTTGTTCTTATAAACGACTTAAAAGAGGTGGCATCGACTCGAGTCAATTTGACTTACGAAAATAATTAGTAAGTATAAAATGTTTCAATCTGCCAGATCGCTGCCACCTCCTTAATAGCTTTCATTACGTGATTATTTTTATTTACTTCTCTAAATTTCTTGCTAAAATTAAGTTAGGGTTGGACATGAAATAACTAGTATATAAAACTGAAAATTACTTGAATAATATTTTGCGCAAAACCCAAGCTATATTCGTGTACTTTTTGAACATCTTCTTCAGATAAGTCGTATTTTTTTAGGTTGAAATTGTCTCGCGACAATTTTCAAAGTTATTTTTCCACTCATTTCTCTCAGTTAATAATAAATTAAAATAATTATTTAATAAAATAATATTTTATGCAAATACTAGAACGATTTTTCAATGTTCCAGCAAAATTGGGCCATTTTTTTCCCGGTGAAAAAAATGGCCCAATTTAGCCTTTGTTGTTTTAGGCCATTTTTTTCACCAGTCAAACGCTGTCTAGCCGACTGGTGAAAAAAATGGCCAAATTAAAAAAAAGGCTGTAATCGTTGACGTTAATTTAAATAATATTTAAGAATNATTGGTTACCTTAATTTTTCAGTTAAACGATGGCGCAACAGAGTTATTTTTAACATTTATCTACAATACGAATTATGTTTTGCGAATCCTGGTAACCAAAATCGAACCTTCGAGAAGAAATCGGCCACAAATCTTTTAACTAACTCCTATTTTTGAGAAAATATTGGTTTTTGTTAATTTTGAATTGCTCAATATGGTCCCCAAAATTTAAAACTTATATTTTCAGAAGGTGATTTGAAAACTTCATCTTGGAAGCAAAAAAGTTAACCAAAGGTCATCTTGGCTCAAACTTTTATTTCAAGGTCAAAAATTTTTTGTAATGTTGGTCTTTCTCGGTTTTGGATGACCCAAACTAGGCCTCAAAAGTCGGAATTAATATTTCCTATATGGTATTAAACAATTGTATCTTTTCAGCATAAAATCTTATCACGGGTCATCTCGGATCAATTTTTTTTGTCAAGGTCAAATGAAAATTATAAAATATTTTATTTTTTTTATTTTGGATTGCTCAATATGGTCCTCAAAAGGTGGGGGGTCTTTTTTCCCGCATTTCATGCGGTAAAAAAATTCGTTCTGAGAGCGTTTTTTCCCGCATGCGGGAAAAAAAGAAGGTTTTTTTTTCCCGCATTTCAAATGCGGGAAAAAAAATTTAACTCTGGGCGTTTTTTCCCGCATTTTGAAAATTTTCTAGAATTTTTCGATCTAAGAAAAAAACAGTTTTTCAAATCAGATTATTTTTATTGAAAATGAACGAGGAAGAATTTGAAATGAACGACCAGGAGTTTGGTGATGTTTTAACTTCAACAAGAAATGATGGTGATTATGAAAATTTGGACGACATAACATTTCAGTCCACGATAAATGCTAATGAACACCTTGGGCAAAATTTTTCTGATCTTGAACCTGCCCATAAAAAGTCAAAATATCTTTCTGATAGCTCAGAAAATGAAGATGATATTGAAGTAAGAGAGGTGACACTTTACAAATTAAAAAGCGTAGTTCGTGGGAAATTTGGTGGTCCAATTTATAAATTTCTTGATAGTAATGGTATATTCACAAATTATCACATAGAAAGAACAACTAAAAAATTTATCAAAANTATAAATTTTCTAAAACCTACTTTTTTTGAAAAAAATTCAGAGAAAATCCTTTGCTTTAAAAAACTTAGTGAAAAATTCTCTACAAAATGGGGCAATAAAAAAAGTTTTCTGAGAAATATATGAATTTCACTTTTTTTGGAGAAAAAAAATCTCAAACTTACTTTTTTTTTGAAAAAAATCTCAAACTTACTATTTTTTTGAAAAAAATCAAAATTCAGAAAAAATCCTAGGCTTTAAAAAACCCAGTGAAAAATTCTCTACAAAATGAGGCAATCAAAAAAGTTTTCTGAGAAATCTCAATTATCGTCGCCCACATCCTTAAGTTGAAATGTCAAATTAAAAACAATCTATGATACTAGTAGAATAAAAATTACTGAATGTTTTTTTTTCGGCTCGACCAAGTGGCTATATATATATATCGAAAATTATCCCTGCTGCACCTTTCTGGGCAAACGCGCCTTTCATAACATGACGCTTGTCCAGAAAAGCGCAGCAGGGATAATTTTCGATATATATCTAAAAACCACAAAGTATAGATGAGTCATATATATCAAAAGATAGAGAATTGTTAAAACCTCGATGAAATTAAATATTAATTCAATCGAAAATAGTTAACTCGATAAAAAGTGCGCCCTAAAAGTCGGATTGGCCAGATATGGCCAGGGCTGAGTCCACCCATTAATCTGAAAAATTGTCTTCAATAAAGAGGAGGACCCAAGTTTTTGACAACTTTTTCACGTGACTTCTCTTGTTTGTTCGACCCCGTTTGTTCTTCTCAAAAATCCTACATGTATCAAAATCAAAACAACGAAAACATGCGCCATCATGGGTTTTCAGGAGACGTTATTATGAACCATGGTCCATGGGTTTTAAATTATTAGTAATATATTTTTATTATCATTAATAATCCATTATTATCAATTATTGAGGCAAATTAATAATTCTTAACTTGCCTTTATTTGCATCGGTGTAATTGAAATTGGCAACTGTTCCGCAATCTCTTCCAAATAAGGCAAAAAGTGAGGGACCTTGACCGTTTTTCCCACTTTGAAATGAATGGCATTGCTGACATTTTTGAATGAATATTTTTTTCCCTTTCTTCATAGGGTGATGAAAACAATGTATTTAGTTTGAAAATTTTTAACTTTATTTTTTCTCTTTTTTATTATTTATTTCAACTTATTCTTTTCTACCAATCATTTTTTGAAATTTGTGAAGTGAGAAAAATTACGCGGATACGACCGAATATGTTATTTTAAATAAATTATCGAAGTTTAGTATGAAATAAATAATCTTCGAAAAAAATGAAAGAAACTGACGAAAGTTTATTCACGCTGAACTGTATCGAAAATAAAATGAACTCTTAGAGATTATTTTTGAGACGTTGCAGGTTTATCGAGCGCGTGTGTGAGGGTTAAAAAGATTTGAAAGTTTTCTCTTGTGAATGCAATATGTTCGTAACCACCCTTGATAGCCGCTTTTTCGTTGTTCACCATTTTTAGGGTTTTTAGCCAAAGTTTGAATTGTTTTTACATCAGAATTATTCCATTACAATTTCCGTAATTATTGATACTAACCACAATAAACAACCGGATGAATTAATCACGAGGATCAAACTTAATTTTTCTGAAAAAGTAAATATAAAGTATTATAAAATCTTAGTTTTTGCCATTATTTCTGGGAAGGCACATGAGAGTTATGTTGAGCTAGAAATATTGTTTCGTTGTTCTGCCTTCCTTTAAAAAAGGTCGTAATTTTCTAAATACTTATGAAACATAAGTGTCCAATGTTTATGAAAATCGACATTATCCATCACAAAAATTCGCATGTCCAAATCACCTCTTAACTCTGAGGACCCTAAGATTTACGTTTAATGTTACATTTTTGAGACAAGTTTATTCGATCGTATTCAAAAAGTTGTTGAACTTACAGAACTATTTGTTGCAACGGTAATTTTTTGGACTGAGATTTTTTACTGAGTTATCTTTGTATTTAAGATTATTTTGACAAAATAATTTTTTAACCATTAAAAATCATTCAGTGATGCTAAAAAAACATTAAGGGGGTGGTTGGCAAGAATTTAGTGAAAATCGGGGTTTTCAATGGCCAACTGCCGGAGTAGTACGAATTGTTGGACCAAATATGACTTCCCTTAAAATATTCGAACAAAAATCTTGCATCCTAGAAAAATTTTGAATGTGACGGATGGCTCGTCCAATCAGAAACGAGCTTACAAAACTGACGGAATTATTTTTTTAAAATGTCTCTCCTCCCTGAGTTTTCAAGGTATAACAATGATTTATGACTTAAATTAACCGGATGTGGCCAAACCCCCTAGAAAGGTTTTTGAAAATTATCGGATTTGGTTTCAGCTTCATCAAAAAAACGTATTTTGGCCTTATTTTAGGGGTCTCAATTTGCCTGCCTCAGAACAGGACATAAATTTTCAAATCTTGTGCCGATCCCTGCGTGTAGGACTCCTAGAAATGAGGGAAAAAATACCACCGATATGCTTGTATTTTTCCAAATTTTTATAAATAATTATCTCGATAAAATTCGTTCTTGACCCCGAATTATTGACGATCACCCTTAATAAACTTTATCAAAATTAGGTTCATTGTACCTGATACAATGCAATATTAAATTTTGATTGGAAACCGACCCAATATCTCATGGAGAATGAACACCCGAACTCGAAGCTGCTGCCGACGCATACGAAATTGCATATCCCTTTATTACACTTTGCTTAGAATGCGTAGCCACTACTTCTTTTAACGTGTGATTTTAACGTTGTGGCTACGCATTCTAAGCAAAGTGTAATAAAGGGATATAGTTTCCCTCACTGAGTACTAGACAATGTTTCTGCCTTTTTTACTCGGTTGTTCAGGGATATTCGGCATTCAAAATTTTGTTATCGGTTTGACTACAGATAGATAAAAAAGTTATATTTTGACCAGAAAAAATCATAAATTTGCACTGGATTGATCCGATTATTTTTTTCTTTTTCAATTTTTTATGCTGATATCTATTACCTGTATTAATTAAAATTTTTCTCTTGTTGTTCAAAACTAAGAAAAAACACATTTTTGCGGAAGTTTGAAGTTACCCATACTTAGTGAAGTTCGTGATCATAAACTTAACGAGATATCGAAAACCTTATTTATTCTCCGAAAACGTTTGATTTAGAAAAAACGCTTTTTCGAAAAAAAATGTTCACCTTGCCAAATTTAATAAAAAGCCGATTCTTTCACCAGTACAACGACCAATACGATCATACAAACAACTTTAAGTTCGTTGTATTGAAATTTTTAAGAAAATATCACCTATGTCTCACAGCATGAAAGTTTATGGACATTAATTGAGCTCAGAACAGATGTTTAAAAATTAATAAAACGCGTCAGGTACTCCCTATTGATAAGCTTCCGATTCATCAAAATAATTTTCGAATCAGAATTAATAAAATACTATTCCACATGTTCATAAAGATCACTAATACCACCTCCCTAATCTTAAAACAGACTAATTCATCATACTATTTCCTGTATTTTATCGAAAGATTCCAATCCCGAATCTCCGTTCTCAACCGCTTAAAATGGGTTCATTTTTCAAATTCTGAATTTTGTATAGGAATTCAAGATTTCAGTTTATCGCCTCATTTCATCGTGGTTTGAAATTTATTCCACCGCAGATCGACCGTGGTTTGATTTGCGAACCGCGGTTCCAGTTACTGTTTCTGCGGAAAAGGATAAAAAAAGTTGCGAAGAATTTACGCCAGAAGATATCGTTTAACGAATAATGTTGGAATTATTTTTACAAACTGGCACCTTCACCCAAATTTTATATATCTAGGATAACTTTTCATGACGAATTTGATTTTAGTATTTAAAATATTTTACCAAATCTAGAAGCTGATGAGTACAATTTGTGAAACAGTACTTCCAGTTGTCCTAGCGCTTCAAAAATAATCGCAAAATTTTTCTCGAGTACTGTTTAAGGGGGTGGCATAAACCCGGAAG
>SCLH01001584.1:21296-36679 GCA_004367855.1 Oikopleura vanhoeffeni | reverse complement strand
TTTGATATTATTTCTAGGTGGATATACTAATCAAGTAACTCTGTGGACAATTTTTAATTGCTAAAAGTAATTTTTAAATAATTAAAAATTTTTCGTGAAATACTTAAATTGAAAATTTTGAGATTTCACTTCTGAAGAAAAATATTTGTTCCTGTATACCAATTATTTTTTGTTTTAAGTGTCAAGCATGCACAAAACACTTTCATAAAAACTGGCTAGTTTCAAATTTTTATAGACCCCCCGTAATATTTGAACAAAATTTGCAAAAAAAAAACTATTTTTTTGGAATCGCCGCAAAATTCTTTATAATGTATTTGGACGAGACAATTCTACAATGTTTTTGTTTGCCGTTTTTAGATGATTTTAAGTATGCTCGAGCCTATATAGGCTCTGTGCTCACACGAGTTAAAGTGATGATACTGCATTATTTAATTTTGTTAAACTCTCTTATATTTTTTTCCAACCAAAGTGAATCTTGAAAATGGTGGTGATCGCGTGTTCGAATCCAACTAGTGTTGTCTTATTGATTGTCTCGGGTATAATAATAGGCAAGGATGCTTAGTATTGGGAACGTCAAAGTTAATTGATAAGGAATATCAGCCGATCAACCCCCCGGCTAATAAGGCGGCAAGGGATTCGGCAATATTGGGATTCGAGCACGCGTATAGAGATCACCAACATTTTCAAGATTCACTTTGGTTGGGTAAATGATATCTATAACAAGAGAAGATTGACTTATTTTTGTGAATTAAGCCCAATTCAAGCTTAATTTTGATTAAGTCACTTTGCTGTTATTATAAAAATCATATTATTCATATGAATGAAGAGCGCTTAACCGACAGATCGTGACTATTTGAAATATTCAAAATGCGAGAGTTTGCTTGGCTGGCCGTTCAAATGACAGCGGATTTCATTGGCTTATTTTAAAATTCAGGGTTTTAATCGGTGCAAGAATCCCGCGTGGTTTGCAGCTTTCAATTATAATACCACCCAATCAAAGTCTCGAATTTTGAATCATTCAAATAGTCACGATTTTTTGTTCGTGCGCCCATGATCCATAAAGTGGAAACGCCGGAAATCCCTCTGTTCTCTCCCATTGCATGAAGACGAATAAAAAAACGAAACATGTTGTAAAATACTATTTTCAATAGCAAATAATTATATAAAAATGAAATTGTTTTATATCTCGAACTTCGAGACTCGAAGTTTAACTTTTTCTAAGATTGAAGTGCCAAGCACGAAAGTGTGTCCGAGGTCAGGCCAACCTTAATTTTTTCTATCAGAATGGCTCGATAAAAAAAGGAACGACAGAGAATTTGCTGACGAAAACAAAATGTCGTTAGGCCAAGCCAACATTTTGGCCACCTGGTGCCTAAATTGACGTTTAAAACACCAAAATTAGCACGATCAATCATCAACCATTGGTCTCATTCATCGGCTTAATTCAAATAAAATACTTGAAGGGTCGATATTACTCGTCTGCGACTCGACCAGGCAAAACCAAACAAACTTACTAACGCCTATGCGGCATGCCTAAGCGAGCTGCAGTCCAGTTCTGTCGATACTTGTAAAATATTTAGGTAAAATATTCATCTATTTAAATAAAAGAGGAATTATCTCATATTTTTGTTTAAATATTTGGAGCTCATACCATCTCCCTAATTTTTTTTCGCCAGGTTCAAAAAATACTGTACCGATAAAATAGTATCTAAAACAATCGCCAACTGCAACAAAACTGTCACTTGAGGTTATAATTTTTATGGTAATTTAACAACAAAATTGAACCATAGTTCTAAACCAAATGTTCCATTTTTTTCAAACATAAATATATATTCAACAACTGTTGTTTACGCCCTTGTATGAGGTGACGAAGGAATATATTAGAATGCTGATGAGACTACTTGAATTAACGAAAAAAAATAATCAAGAAAACTTTACATCAGTTTCTGTTTAAAGTGGCGGTTGGGCTGAGAAAAAATATCAGAAAACTAATTCTTTCTTTCTTAAGATTTTTCAAAATGATGAAATTTTTAATTTATTTTAAGTCAATATTTTGCTTTTTAGCCTCATCAGGACTGTATATATTCAGAAATGTACTGCATACTGACAGTATGATACTGTCCTGATGATGCTTAAAAGAGAAATATCGACTTAAAATAAATTACAAATCTATTTGAGGTTGTCAAAAAAAATAATATCCTAAATTAGGATAGGATAAAGTAAGATTCCTAATATCAGGTGAACTTTTTTCTCGTATCATTTGCTATAATGCATAAGCATGAAAAATATACTTACTTAGAGAAAAAAATGTGAAATAAAGAATGTTATGTCGCAAAAATACAAATTTTGAATAATTTTTATATCAGAAACCTATAACTTACTGTTAATTTCTGCATACACTCTTTTTATAACAAAAATGTATGCTCCACATTTCATAAATAGAAAATTTTATTTGGGATCTTTTGCCAAACAGCGATGTTTATTTTTTACAATTTTTGCCTTTTAGTTTCATTCAAAAATAATACAAAAACTTAATTTCAAAATTATTAAAATTTAAAAATATCTATGTTTTACAAACTTTGACAAATTTCCTGTTTTCGAAATTTAAAATTGAGCTAGTTATCGCCACCAGTGCGAATTTCCAAACCTTCTTGACAGCCGCACAAATTTTTCGAATTTTAAAGATATCAAAAACTCCAAGTTTTAATACGAGACTCAATGATTTTCAACTCTTACCAAAATTGAATATTCATCGATTCTCAATTTTTGTCGATTTTCGAAAACTTTTTTTTCGAAATTTTTCGAAAAAATCAGGCTCACGATATGTTACCTGGTAAAAGAACTGTTCCCCAGATGTAAGTGGTGAATCTTTAGCACTCCATACAACAGGATATTTGTAAGTATTGTATGGGAATAACCAGGCAGCACATTCAGCAGTGGAGTTGTACAACGATTGGACCAAATCGGAACGATAACTTCGAATGCGTTCGAAAAAGATGATCACATTAAACGAAAACCAAATTACTTTTAACTCTTAGACCGAATATGGACGAAATTTTGAAGAAATTTGACGAAAAAAATAAAATATAAAGTTGAGAGCAAATATGTGTTATTTTTCTTTGGCCAGGAGTTTGGCGCATTTTTATGGTGAATCAGAGTAACAGCGATATTAAAATTTCTGGTTGAAAATTTTATGACCTTATTTTGTGATTTTGAAAAATATATTGATCCGATTTTAACATCTGGCGAAGTGTTCACAGAAAATATTTCAAAATTGTTGAGTCATCAGAGATAAGAATATTTTATCTAATGTATATTTTAGATATTCACGGCTTGAAGTGAAAATCCGTTGAATGAAAGTTAAAAACTTCAAAATTTGCTATTTTAATTGTCAAATTGCACGGTTTAGCTCCAATTATACCGTCATTTTATAATGTTGAGATAATGTTTAAATCATGATATGTTATAACCCGCTTTAGAAACGTTCTTTCGTTGCTTTCGATTATTTTTTTAAGTCAAATGGCAACTTTTTCGAAATAATTCGATTTTCGGTGTCAAAAGTAATAGGCCGGAATAATGCTTGTTCAAACCTATTTCCCCCCTTTCTTACTCATACGGAGCACAAACGTTAAAATTGCTCAGTTTTCATTGTCAAAACAACGTTGTAGAAAAGTTTTGATCTTCAAATCTTTTGATCAAAATGGATTGAAAATGAAACAGCTAGTTTGTTACGAGAAAATATATAAACTCTGAATTCGAATGAAAAATCCCGATTTTTAAAAATAATGTTCTTTTTTTCGAATTTTTTTAACAAATTTAATGGTTTTGATTACAAAATGATTTCTAAAAAACTCGATTTTTTTCAAAGTTCGATTTTTTCAAAGTTTGATTTTTTTCAAAGTTCAATTTTTTGAAAATATGCAAAGTTCAATTTCCGAAAAATTTCATAATTTAAAAAATTCGATTTTTCGAAATTTCTATGATTTCGAACTTTCAAAATTTTCTGGAAAATGCTAGCAAATATACTTTCTCGATTTCCAAGTAAGAAAGAGTAGGATGTTAATACCAGAGTCCACAATCAATCGGCGCGCTAAAATACGGTAAAGAATTCTGTTTGGGAAAATTTGAAAACTATAAATTTTCCAAGTTCAAATAGATAAATAATAATGTGCGATTCATCTTTGCAATTTAACGCAATTGGTTCAAATGTACTCAACCTTATGTTCAATCAGAGCCTTATAATAAAAGTTAATAATCTGGTTTAGGGTAGGGGATGTCTCAGATGTTCTAAATCCTAATTTTTTGATAGTTTACCTAAGAAATAGAGTTAAGATCCGCAATTTCCTGATCCAAAAAGATTTCCCTTGTTATTTCCGCAGAGATGTCCTAGAGTTACGCAATAAGTCGTAAAGTTAAACCTCTTTAACCTATTTGCAGCTCGGTGGGACACTTTCTATGAAAATCATGAAGAAATCTATATTTTGGGTAAAATAAGTACTAAAAACGATAAAAAAGGAAAGTACTTGAACCTATTAGAATAAATGTTGGAATTATGTCAAAATTTTCAAAATCTTTATTAACTCCTCCACCAAAAAAATTCCCGACGAAGCCATATCTATTACGGGGCCCTATGGTTGTTTTTTTGCCACTTTTTTGGCCAAAATTTCTATATAATTCGTCTTTTGAAAACGACTCATCCGATTTAGTTTTTCAATAGCTCAAACTGAGCACAAATATCTAGTTAATAATAAAATAAAAAGTCCGAATCGGATCATTTTTTAAGTGGCAAAAAACGACCAGATGTCCCCGTTATTGATATATGGATTACCCGCCCTCAGAGTACAAATCCTAAATATTTGAATGATACAAACAACGCAAGATATTAGCACCCAATCAAAACCCTTGATTGCGGAATAGGCCGATTTCATTGGTCAGATTAAGAAAGGATCAACCAATCAAATGCTCAGATTTCGCATTTTTCAAATATTTAGGATTTGTACTCTGAGGGCGGGTGATCCATATTGGCCCATTAGGCAGTGGAGGATTAAAATTTTTCATAGTTCTATGGATGAGGCAATTGTGGATTTTATGGATCTAAGGGAGGAAAAAAAGTAGGTAGGGTTATAAGGGGGTAGTCGAAATTGTGTTCGTCGTCTTCTGTTCTTCATCATAATAAATTCCTCATCCAAATGCCTCATCCACAACTCAGTGGGATACTATACCATAAGACGAAAATGAAAGTAAACTCTATCACGCAACCCAGTCCTAAACCCCCTTTAAACATTTTTTTTTTCAAAAACTCTCGAAATTTTTAAAGTTTATACTTTATTTCTCCTAAATATTTTGGAATAAAGTTCATGTCAATATGTCAAAAAACTTCAATTTTTTTAAAGTTTTCAAAAACCAGTGTTAAAACTAAATTTACAGTTATAACCCCCACTTATGCTCTATATAATTTGTTTTTGAGCATAAATAAAAATTAAGTCATTATCAGACGTTATGTCGCATTTCGACCCTCAAAATCTCATAAGTATTAATTAACTCCAGGGCCCACTTATCGGAATGCCCCTCTCTTTTACAAAATGTCTATTTGTTATTTTACGTCAATTTAAGTTGAACCCTCTAATATTATAGGGTGAACTTTTTTTCGAAAAATTTAAAATTTCAGGTATCAGCAAAAATAATTGTCACGATTTTTCCAATTTTTTTTTAATTTAAAGCTTTTACTAAAAAAATTTAAACTCGAAATATATTTTTATTTGAAATTGATAAATCAAATCAGTCAGACAGTCTCAGACTGATTCAGCCTAAATAACCCCCTTAGTGCGCGTTCCTTTTGATTTAAATTTGCAAAAATTTATTTGCGACACGCTGCTTAATTGTACTCCAGCACCAGACACTTTTGGGGATCGGGTCACTGGGATCGATCGCTGTAAAAAAGGTCTAGACTCGTCCACATCGTCCATATTATCCTGATCTCGTCTCAAAATTTGCATATTTGCGGCCTTTTCAAAATTCTCAATTCGCTTGACTCTTTCGACCATGACGGATGGATCAGTTGGCTTGTTGTAGATTCCTCTTGCTAAGAAAACAACGTCGGATTGGACACATCTGAGATCGTCAGTAAATCCAATGGATAATAATTTGCGGAGTTTTGGGATATCAAGTCGGACGTCTACTGGAACTGGTTTGTCGCCACCTGTTTTTTGGTTACCATTTGCATGCAAATTTTCATGATTTTAAAATGCTGACAAAAACTTTGAAATTATATTTACTGAGTATTGACGATTTGAAAAAATATTTTTTTGCGCTCATTTGAGCCGATGGATGTTTTGGTTTCAACAACGTTGAACCACCGGTACCGGAACTGATATTTTCGAAAATTGATACCCTCAAAAGATGCGCAATGAGCGGTTTCTGGAAATCGTATTATTAATTATGGGTCAATTTTTACTGTAGATAAAACATTTCTTACTTACTAGTACGGCATCGATTTTCAAAAATCTAAAAAAAATAAAACACAAAAACAAATTTTTCAAAATTAAGTCAAAATTTAACTAGATATAAAATTTTGTAGTTTGCTGAAAATAACGCATTAAGTTTTCTGTTTTTATGATACAAATACAATAATGTAAGTATTTTTTTGTTGGTTGGCGAGGTACAATAATATATTGATTTTAGAAACTAAGACTTTTTTTAAAGAACTAATTTCGATTTTAATTTGAATCATCTTCGGGTTAATGTGAGGAATCGATTTTTTTGTCCGAAAGGTTTACGCGAAATAATCAAGCCTCAGTGTTTTTAGACACCATAATTATTCAAATTAAATTTGCCTATACAACCCCAAAACGCCACACGTTTTTCACGTGCTAGGGCCTAGCAGCTAGGCAAAGTAATGAGTACGGTGTTTTTTTACCCGGACATGAAAATACGTAACATTTTGATTTCCAAGATTTTTATTGGCCTGCAAAGAATTATTTTGTGATGATATTGCTCTATATCACTTTTAATTGGATGGATGAAAATGTTCATTTTTTCAATCAGGATAAAAAGGACAAAAAGAGGATAAAAAGTTTACATAAAAGGACGTACAGTTTGATTCACGTACTGTATAATTCTAGCAACACATGGATTTGAATTGCTTATTCACTTTCGTTGTTACCTTATTTTAATTTGATAAAATTGTTTAAAAAAGAAATCAAAAACATAAGTGTCACGAAATGGGACCAAAAATTTGAATAAATATCAAATTCAAGTTTAGTCTATACTGTATATAAATAAATGCCTGTTTTGATCTTTATCGTTAAATAAACATAAATTTTTAAATAAAAAATAGTCAAAGAAAAAGACGCAGTAATCTGATTGGTCACACGTGTAACAATAGCTCCATATAATTTTTGACTATTTTTTATTTGAATCATAGTATTTTTTGGCAAAAATCAAATTCATTGCAAATGGTGACCTTTTCCTGCACTATCGGTTTGATGAGTTAAAAATGGGGGAAGTAATAAAGTCCTATTAAGTCTAATCGCGACACCAATTGCCTCTCTAAGCCCTTGAAGCTGCGAAGATGGTCCCCAGATATACACCGGCGTGATAAACTCATTAGGATTAAGCTTAAATTTAGGTTCAATATCCGTGTCAATCGCCCGCTGATTCAAAATTGGGCACACTGGAGTGTCGGCGCTGCTAGAAGCGGGCGCACTAACCAATAGAAATTCGTCATCGGTGACATCTGCGGGCAAATTCGCAGCATGTGTGAGCGCTAGGCAAAGAATGATGTTTTTGATTCGAGTCATATTTGTAGTTGTTATTGTGTATGGGGTGTGTTGAAAGCAATTGTTTCTGGGCCTTTTTGTATCTCTATAAAAATTATCAAAAAAGTACGGGTTGAACTACCCAAATTGGGCGTGTGTCAAAAATTAAACCCGGTTGGTTTAAAAAAAAATGCTTGATTAATACGTATTGTACAAATTATCTAAATAAGGAATTTCAATTTTTTGTTCATTTATAACTAGGTTATTTTTATCATAATGTTGCGTGAATACTATGTTGCGTTCATTACTGAATTTAATTTTTTTTCATATCAATTACGGACCGTAATTTACGGTTCTCATGGTCTCTGAAAGCTTAATACGATCTCCTTCGTAGATATGAGAAACGCGTAAATAAATGTTTAACAGAGCATCTAGCTCTTTGAGACCAGGGGACCTTTATAGATATATATTTTATGTTGTGCGTTCAATTTCAATTATTTTTCATATTTTTGTCATAATGTTGCGTGAGTACTTTGTTGCGGTTGCAATACCTTTAAAAATAGTAATGACCAGCAAATAGGTAAAACATTAGTTTCAAGCTACCTTCTAGCTTTTATTTAAGCTTATTATTAGAAAAAAACAGCTGCTTGGTATCAGCTTCTATTGTGCACAAATTGATCGCTAAGGGTTTTCTGGATAAAAATTCTTTTTTAACTCGTACCCTTCACTTGTTCAGACTATACGAGTTAATGTCAGTCTGGCTATGATTTGCAAATCAATAACGGTATAGCTACAAGTACCGTGTCACATTTGTTCGAGCTAAAAGTCTTTTGATAGATATATCTAAAATAGGATTTTTTGTCCTTCAGATTTAGGTTCGAGTTTGACCAATAAGGTCGTTGGAAATTAGGGTCAAACGCGAAAGTGAATATGTAGAACAGGATCCTTTATCAACAATATTAACAGATAATTTTCCAGAGTTTTTGGAACTTCCTCAGAAATAAGAGGAGGCTCACCCTGTAGGCTTGCTAAAGTGATGACTTTTTGTGGGTTGTTCACCCTATTTTCGCGAAGGTTTAAAAAAATAGGGAAAAATGGTGCCAGTGATGATCCCTGTTACAACCCTGCCATTCCGTTACATAATTCATTCTAAGTTTTATCATAATGTTGCGCTATTGTGGACCCCTTCCGTGGTTTAGCTTGTCAAAATAAAGTCATTACTTGTCATGCGAATTAATAGGGTTCTCTAGGCTCCGATTCTGAAGAAGGCTCAAAATTTTTTATATGAGGGTTTGAGACGGTATAACGTTCACCACGAATGGTTATACCACGATCAATCAAACGAACACATCCTACGAAGGAAATGTCATTTTTAAACCTTTCTTGTACTTCTTGAGAATTGTTTGATCGAACTAATTATATCAAAAGGGTTTTTTTGGACATAAAATTGAGATAAAAAGGGAACGGCGAGATAGGCACTTCCTTTAAGTGAAAATTCTCTATTCATTTTCACAGTGATTATTTTTATCAGTTTTGAAAAATAAAGAATATGTTTTTTGTGAACTTTTTCTAAAGTTTTTGAATTGAGCAATTAATCATTTAGATCAAGACTTTCGATGCAGACAAAATGAAATTTCTCGAACATTAATACTTTATGAAAGTAGCTAAATATTTCGTAAACAAGTTATGAACTCGCTAAAAAACAGAGTTTCCAATATAATGTCGGAAATTCCGGCTCGGAATAGTACACATCGTTTTTAATATAGATTTTACTGTATTTTTAATTGTACTCATTTGAACAAAAATCTTGCACCCGAGAAAATATTCGAAAGTCGCAGATGACTCCCCAGTCATAAAGGTTTAAATTAACGAGAAAAAACGAGCGCAAATTTGCAATTAAAATTGGTTATAAATACATACAGTATGTGAAATTGTTGGTTGGGAAAATAGGGAAGTATCTCGAGATTTAAATAGAGGATATCCCTTTATCACCTTTTGCATGATCTGAGAGATGTGGGCTGAAAAGAAGAGAAAGCGGCCTCATGAGTGGCTAGAACGGGTCTTAGGAGTGTTAGGATTGGCTCCCTCAACCCACATCTCTTAGATCATGCAAAAGGTGATAAAGGGATATATGATAAATCAATAATTTTCAGGCACGCTCATTGGCTTATACTATCAATCTCGAGACCCTAGCGTTTTTTTTCTCGAGCAACAATTTTACACACTGTACATTTCGCTCTAGAATCACCAAAAAAGTAGTTTGAACCTATTTATGGATCTCAATGACAAACTATCTCATCTCTGAATTTTTAAGTTGCACATTTTAAAACCCATGTGAATTTGAAGAGTTTGCAGAGATTCCATAACCAGAAAAGTTAATTCTTGTGTGTTGTTTAAAATGTAAATTTATATGTTAATTTAATTATTACACTTGTAAGACTTATTTTTTGTTAATTTAAATTTAATGCCATTTAGTTAATTTTGAAAAAATATTTTAACCTATACAAGTGTTTGAATTTATTTTGAAAACATTTTTTATATGTTGTTTGATACATTACAGGGGATGGGCAATATCGCCGAAAGTTTTTTTCGAAGAAAATTCGGCGATATTGGGCACTTTCGGCAATATTGGCAAGTTGGGCGATAGGGGGACAGGAATAATGTTTTTTTCAATAATGAAAAACGCGTGGGCGGTCAAAATGACGTCAGAATTTGAAAAGTTTCTCAAGTTTTTAAAGAGTTTCACAATAGTCTATTGTCCATGAATTCAAATAAAGTAAGGTACCAAAATGTGTAGAATCACGTACTCCACCAAACGCAATGAAATAAAAATTCTAAAAACTAGATTTGGAAAATTAAATCTTGAAATATGACGTCATTCATGACGCAACCAAAGTAATTTGTAAAAAAACATCAAACGCCCACGCAATTTCGGCGATATTAGCTCTTTCGGCGATATGGGCACTTGCAGGAATTTAGTTATAAATTCTGATATTGCGTAGGTTTTTTTCGGCGATACGGCGCTTCCTGTACTTATGTATCACAGAACATATTATATGTTACATATAATTTTCTTTTTAAATAAATTCAACAATTGTTTGGGTAAGTGTGAAAAAAATATTATTTTTAGCATAAGGTTTATTTCATGATTTACGATTGCGCGTTAACATTGCGGAGTGTGGTTACAAAATTAGTACCGTGAGCTTTAAATTAATATGTGAAAGATGAAGAATCTCCACAAATATAACTTACTCAAATTTATTAAAACTTTCGGTTCAACGAACTTTCGAGTGGAAAAATCCCCGAGTAGTATCAGTATACAAATGTTAGATATACTCGAATTTGTAAAAAAAAAATGTATCTGAACTCGAAAGTGCGCCCCTTAAAACGTGTAATTAAAACGTGTATTGAACACCATAAATTCCAGTTTTAACCAGAACTGACGTTCACAAGAATTTATTTCATTCTTTGTAATTTTTTTTAAAACCCAAAAATTGCAAAACTTAAATGCTATTATTCAAACTTCAAAAATGTACAAAAAAAATGTCCTATAAAAGAATACATCTTCAGCCACTCTATAATTAGTTTAATTCCGGGTATTCATGGTCCTTAAAAGACCTCAAGGAGCCTTAGAATATATTACCCGTTTGCCAAAATATAGCACGTGGAATTGAATGGAAATTTGCGTACAAGTGGATGATTCTGAAACCTACTCAAAAGTAACCTCTTAAAAGTATGTCTTTTGTGTAAGTATTATTCATCATCTTGCGGTGTTTTGATGGAAACATAAAATTGTATACTTTTTGCGGTACCGGTCCTAACAAATTTGAACCAAGACTGAAAATCCCGCAAAAATAATGATTTCAAACACCAAATATCCCGATAAAACCGTAAAAATGTAGCGAAAATTTTGGCAAAAATTCCACGATAGGAAAGAGGACTTGGAAAACTAAATTTTCTCTTATCTCGCAAAGGACATAAATTTTTGACGCGGAATTATTATTGACTAAATCCTTCAAAATGTTACCCCTCTCGCATTTTTGTCAAACTTCCGTTTGCACCATTTTGGACGTTTTTGTACATATTTTGATAACATCATATCCTTTTCCTGACCAAAGCTTTGAAAAGTGCCTTTTAGTACAAAATATGGTGTCAACACCGTTTACATTTCGGTTTTGGCAACGACTTATCCAATTGAGTTCTTATACAGCCCAAAATGACCAAACATATTTATAAAAAACATCTAACAAAAAATACCCTTAAAGGGGTGGTCGAACTATTTTTCCTTTTTTTCAATAAAACATTTGATATTAGACACCTTATTTCCTATTGAAAGACACTTAGGTTTTGAAAAAGATTCTGCTTACTGGAAATCACGGAAATTTACTTTTTTTTTTAAACCTTGCTAAGCCTTGAAACTTTATAATTGTTTAAATTTGTCAAAAAAATAAGTCTGACTTTCATGATAAGGTCAAAAAACTAGCAGGATTCAAAAACTTACAAATGTACAACGAAATTACCCCAAGTCGTTATAAATCATTTAAGGGGGTGGTCATGTCTGATTTGCAATTTTGCAAAAGGAGAGAGAACCATGGTTGGGTAAGTGTGAAAAAAATAATTTAGCAGAAGGTTATTCAGAGACGATGCGCGTAACATTGCGGAGTGTGGTACAAAAATTAGTAGCCGGAGCTTAAATTAATAGTGAAAAGATGAAGAACCCGCAAATAAAACTACTCAAAAATAAAAAAACTTCGGTCAACGAACTGCGAGTGAAAAAACCCGCATAGTACAGTAATACAAAAGTAGCATATACTCGAATTGTAAAAAAAAATTTGTTTTAGCTGAACGAAAGTGCGCCCCTTAAGGGATTGGGGTGGACAGTAGTTATGTCGACCACAGGTCGCAATGGCGTATTATGTTTCTTAGATCCAGACCCAGACCACCAGAGAATGATGGCAATAGAAAAAAGTTCATTACAGGAATGAAACTAGCAGAATAGCACGGATGCTTGCAAAGAATAATTATTTATTTAAAATTAAATAACACGGGAAGTCCAATCCACAAAAAAAGTACAGCAACGAAAAATAAACGATTAAATGAAAGTATGCATTAGAATAGTTAAAGATTGGTGCCCCTTTCAAGTATCAATTGCATCCAAAGCAATGTAATAAGGCGCGAGTAAATCAGCACTAGAAGAGTTATGCGAGAATATAAAAAAAAATATAAAGCTTGGTTTAACGTTAATAAGGATAATAGAGAAGAATATGAAAAGAAGAAAAGAAATCGCAGGTGCCGTTCGTGAGTATCCTGTTTTTTTTAAAAAATCTCATTGCCTAATTACGCATACGCAAGGAATTTCGAAAAAATTTCGCGAATTAAGATGATGTAAAAATATGCTTGGTTTAAATGGTACAAGAATTTCTGATAATAATATCGGCACATGTGATTTGATACGTGGATATGAGATAACTTCAATGAAAAGAAATACCAGCAATTAGGTCTTTGATGCATTAAAAAGTTGAGGTGAAAATTTCTAAGAAAATGGATCAGTTTTGACGTCTCAAGTACGAGAACAATATCCCGTAATTCACTTTGGTAAAGCGTAGCCAACAACGTTAGAGATCACACGTGTAAAAGAGTAGTGCTAACGCATCTAACCAAAAGGTGAAAGGGGATGATACAATTGGAAAAATAAAGGCGTCATCAATGCCACAAGAAGATAGTGAGTTTAAAAACGCTTAGTTTTTCCCGCAGCACATACGGAACACCCACAATCCCGTTAAACGCTGTAGACACCATAAATCCAGTTTAACCAGAACTGACGTTCACAGAATTATTTCATCTTGATTTTTTTAAAAAACCCAGAAAATGCAAAACTTAACTGCCATATCAAACTTCAAAAATGTACAAAAAAAATGTCCTAAAAAGAATACATCTCAGCCACTCGATAATTAGTTAATCCGGGTACCATGGTCCTAAAAGACCTCAAGGAGCTTTAGAATAATATTACCCTTGCCAAAAAGAGCACGTGAGATTGAATGGAATGCGTACAAGAGGATGATCTGAAACCTACTCAAAAGTAACCTTAAAATAGTCTTGTTAAGTATTATCACATCTTGCGGGGTTTTGATGGAAACATAAATGAATACTTTTTGCGGACCGGTCCTAAAAAATTCTGAACCAAGACTGAAAATCCCGCCAAAATAATGATCAAACACCAATATCCCGATAAAACCGAAAATGTAGCGAAAATTTGGCAAAAATCCACGATAGGAAAGAGCCTGAAAACAAATTCTCTTACCGCAAAGACAATAAATTTGTGACGCGGATAATTAGACAATCCTCAAAATGTACCCCCCGCATTGTTGCAAACCCCGTTTGCACCATTTGGACGTTTGTACAATATTTGATAACATCATATCCTTGTCCTGACAAGCTTTGAAAAGCGCCTTTAGTACAAAATGGTGTCAACACCGTTTACCATCGGTTTTGGCAACGACTATTACCAATTGAGTCTTAAAGCACCAAAATGACCAAAAACATATTAAAAAAAATCAACAAAAATACCCTAAGGGGGGTCGAACTATTTTCCTTTTTTCAATAAAACATTGATATAGACACCTATCCTTGAAAGACACTTAGGTTTGAAAACGATTCGGCTTACTGGAAAGCACGGAAATTACTTTTTTAAACCTTGCTAAGCGCCTTGAACTTTAATAATGTTAAATTTGTCAAAAAAATAAGTCTGAACTCATTGATAAGGTCAAAAAACTAGCAGGATTCAAAAAACTTACAAATGTACAACGAAAATTACCCCAAGTCGTTATAAATCATTTAAGGGGTGGTCAGTCGATTTGCAATTTTGCAGAGCTATTTCCAGTGAAAATCGAACCTTGGCAATAATCCAAACATGCCAATTGGAAATCTAACCTTAAGGGGTGGTCGTCGCATTTAAGGCAAAAATGGGGTTTCAAGACCAATTGGAGCAAAAGACAAATCGTCGGACCAAACATTACCTCTGCTAAACTGTGAACAAACTTGCACCAAAAAATAAATCAAAGTGAGGATGGCTCGTCCAATCAGAAACGTCTTACAAAAAACGGAATTATTTTTTCAAAATGTATCTCCTCCTGAGTTTTTAGGGTACACAACAATGATTTATGACTCAATTAACCGGACACAGAACGTGAGCAAAACACAAGTTAGTTTTTTGAAATTCTGAATTTGCCTCAGTATCACCAAAACTGTGACCCTTGTAGGGGCTCAATTCAAAATGTATCCCTCCCTGATTAAAATCACACCATTCGAAACCCAGAATAAATGTGCAGCTGAAGAGTCCGAGCAAAACACCAAGTTTAGTTTTGTCTAAATTCTGACTCGTTTTCTGTAAATCTTGTTTAAAGTTCCAAAAAATCAAGAAATATCAATTTGTCATAAGAAATTTTGAACCATCAAAAAGTGCTTCCTAGCCATGTATCAAAAAAAACAAGTACCAAAAATGCTTGAATTTTCCAATGATTTCATAAAAGGCATAGAAATAAAATGAGAAAAGTGTTTCTAGAAGCTCACGTTGCGACGACCACCTCCCTAATATTGCGAAAACGCATCAAAAAATTAAGTTTGACC
>SCLH01001584.1:0-13067 GCA_004367855.1 Oikopleura vanhoeffeni | reverse complement strand
TTTTCGGCGAATTAAGATTAATTTATAAAATATTTTTAGTTGCGATTGTAGAGAGTTTTTTACTGACCAATAATATCGGCATCATGTGACTTTTGGATAAGTGGATATGACGGTATACTTCAATGGAAAGAATACCAGCAATTAGGTTTTATGTATTTGAAGGTTGATGTGATAATATTTTTTAAAAATGAATTAATTTTTGACTTCTCAAGGTTTTTTATTCAGTAACCATGAGCTTTCATTTGGTGACATTTTCAGCGTAATCCGATCAACTTAATTTTTCTAGAAATATCGAAAATTGACTAAAGGGGATTGTTGGGTGCTTCCAGCAATGTGCTGGGGAAAAATAAGCCGTTTTTAAAACTCAAATATCTTTTGTGAGAATAGTGAACGTTATTATTTCCAATTGTATATTGTAGTCCGTAACCTTGAGAAGTCAAAAAATTGATTCATTTTTAGAAAAAATTATCACATCAACCTTTAAATGCATAAAACCTTATTGCTGGTATTCTTTCCATTGAAGTATACCGTCATATCAACGTATCCAAAAATCACATAATGCCGATATTATTTTCAGAAAAAAATTCTCTACAATCGCAATTAAAAATATTTTATAAATTCATCTTAATTCGCCGAAAATTAATTTTGAAAATTCCTTGCTATAGTTAAATATAGGCAAAATGTACATATTTTTATAAAAAAAAGTATACCTCACAAACGGTACATGCGATTTATTTTCTCTTTATCATAAATCATTCTCGATTATCTTTATTAAACTTTTTGACTAAAAAAAATTATAATATTTTCTTTCATATTTCTCGCAATCACTATTTTATGCTGATTTAATGCGCGCCATTATTACATTGATTAGGCTAAAAATTGAAATATTGAAAAAGGGTCAAAAATTGTAACAATTATGATATTGAAATACTTTCATTTAGTGTTTATTTTGCCGTGATTATTATTTTTTGTAAATTTGAGACTATTCGTGTGTGGAATTGTAAATAAATAAATTATTTTTGTAAGCAAATCCGATGTTCTAGAACTAGTTATTCAATCGGAAATTTTTTTTTTGCTTGCAATCAATTTCTCATGTGCTGGATGGTCGGATACAAGAAAAACAATACCGAATTTGAGACCGTGGTTGAAAATAACTACTGCACCCACAATCCCTTAAAGGATGGGTGTCGCTGATTTGAGCCTCTTCCGAGGCCATTTTCCGCCAAACAAGCAAAAGTGATATTTCCAAAAACATTTGTAACTAACAGAAACCAACCTTCGCGGTAATTTTGAACTAAACAGTAATCTGATACAATCCCACCTGCGCCGACACCTACGCTTTTAAAAAGCTTCTTTTAAAGACACGCAGTTCGTACCTACTTCTTCATTTTCATCATTTTTTATTATTTTTTTTGTGTGAGACTCCGGAGAAGCCTAACAAATAATGCAAAATTGCTTTTGTTCTAAAAATTTGCTTTCGGCGGACAAAAACGCACAAAAAAACTAAAAATTTAAAATTTGAAATGATCAGTTTGGGAGGCTCAGGCAAAGGTATCTCCTCCACCAGTTTGAGATATAGTTTCGACTCATACTGCATTTGAAAGCACAGGACTTGTTTTACAATGCATTAGAGAGAGTTTTTTCGGAATTTTGCTTCGGCGTCTCTTGGGGCCATGTCAACTTTTCATTTTTAGCCAAATTGTTTGAAATGTCAGTTTGGGAGGCTCAAGCAAAAGGTATCTCCTCCACCAGTTTAGAAGATACAGTTTCGGCTCATACTGCATCTGAAAGCACGAGACTTGTTGACAATCCATTAGAGAGTTTTTTTTGGAATTTGATTTGGCGTCTCTTGGGGGCCATGTCAACTTTTCATTTTGAGCCTAAATTTTTGACAAAATTAGAAACCAGAAAAAAATGCTTCAAAATATTTTTTCCGTAAATACAAACACTTTTAAGGATTTTCGTGCAATTTTAACGGTACCGTCAAAGAAAACAAATTAGCGCACTTTCATTTAAATCATAAATAAATCAATAATTTTTGTTTCGTTTTTTGGCTTTTTTGGCCGCCAAAAGCAAAATTCCGAGTAAGAACAATAATTCTCCGGAGCCTCACACAAAAAATAATAAAATGATGAAAATTGAAGAGAGGTACAAACTGCGTGTCTTTTGAGAAGCTTTTTATAAGCGTAGGTGTCGGCGTAGGTGGGATTGTATCAGATTACTGTAAGTCAAATTCAAAATTACCACGAAGGTTGGTTCTGTTAGTTACAAATGTTTTTGAAATATCATCTTTGCTAGTTTGGCGGGAAATGACCTTGGAAGAGGCTCAAATCAGCGACACCCACTCCTTTAAGGATTGTGGGTGGCAGTAGTTATAGGAACATATCAGAGAAAAAATATTTCATCAAAAAAGTAAGAAGACATGTTTCTCCAACTCATACCAAATTTAAAAAAATTGTCTTGGGCCGTTTTTGAGATAAATAAGATCCAAATTTGAAAATCTCGAGAAATGAGGGTTTTCTAATTCTAGAACATGTCCGATCGAAATTTCGCAAACAAAAATCCAGTTGTCATAGATCGAGTACCGACCTGTAATTCTGACAAAAAGTCATAAATTTTCATTCAGCCGTTATGGTCCATAACTTTAGAGAACAAAAAACATTTAAGCTAAATCAGTGTTTCTAGAACTCTACTCCCACTTGTACTGGGTGCTGCATAAAAATAAATTTTTACCTTTGTTTATCAGCAGAGGGTCAGATATCTACTCAGTCTTTTCAAAATTTGTATAACTTATTTTTTTTTATTCTGAGCCCCGATTCAAAATACAAGAAACCGTTGAGTACCCCCTTAAATAACTAAACCTACGCACCGCTCAAAACGGCTTCCACGATGAGTATTGTCCTACTAATCTTGGGATGAAATTCCAGGGCGATATTTCCAAGATTAGTATTGTATGAGCTTTTTTTCCTTTAACCACGAATATATTTTTAAATTTTCTATATTTTAATGAATCTATGATCAGAATCATATTTTCAAATCTGGAAACCATGCTCTTAACCCGTGTACTTCAGATTATGACAATTGGCACTCGTTTTTTAGTTAACTAGATACAAATTTTTAGAAATTTATAAAGCTTTAGTTTTTTCATATTACAGAGTTTATAAAATATATATGTGTGGAGGCTGATGGTCCATTTGTAATGGAGAACCTCCATTGGAGGAGGTGATGTTTTGGCAGACATTTAAAAACAAACAATATCGAAAATTATTTTTAAGTCGCCTAGGGGTGTTTTACAAGGGTGTATATCACTAGGGTGTATATGTAACACATTTTTTCACAGTCGTCGCTTTGTTCAAAAACTAGGAGCATTAAAGAGGTTGACTATTTTTTATTTTGTGAGATTCTCAAACTAATGTGCTAATTGTGAAATAAATTTATTTTGAGGATCACCGATTTTTTTTAATTTCAACTAGCACTTTTTAATCTGTTGTTACTCAGAATTTCAAAACAACCATGTACTTAGACAAGTGCTATCGGCACTTATGCATTTCAAATAATAATATTCAATTCTCTTAACATGTCACGAACTAATAATTTGACAACAGTTTAAAGCCCAAACTATTTTAATTTATATTAATTTACTACTGTAGCTTCATTTGATATCGACATTGAAATTTTTTTTTTTTAAACCTAGCTGAAATATGTGAGATTTCCTCAGAACCATCAAATATATTCATGGGTTTCTGATAGAAATAATATATAATTCTCTACTAAGAAAATTGTAAAAAAATCCGTGTTCAAAACCACATTCTATTTTTTTAAACTCTCACGGATGTCGACTTAAACATGGCTTTAATTCGCCGAACCGAAAAAGTAGAGAAAAATAATTTTAAAACAAAGAAAAAATAGAAAATTATTGTAAAACTTTAAGCAGTGTGGAATTTCGTGAAATTCGTGTTTGTATCTATATCAGAACGGGCGCGATAAATGACACTCAGTGCCTATGTGCACTTTCTGAGTACCGGGTTAAATGTAACTGAAGGTGATTATTTTTTCCATTAAAAGTTGTTTTTATTTAACGTTTCAGCTAAAGAAGCTTTGATTTCCATTAGTGAGTTGACTAAAGTTAAGTGACACGTTATATATTATTAGCATCTAATACGATAGGTTTCTTGTTAACCCAGCTGTCTAGAAAGTTGTAAGACAATTCAGTGAGTTTTGTTATACAATTATTTTCATAAAACCCTATTCTAGTCTGAAAAAATTCAATTCATAATATTTATACTAAATACCATAGAAAGAGGTATTTTTATTATTAAACCGTGCCACCTTCTTCCCGTGACGGATTACGTGAAAAACTATTTAAGAGATGTCGAGAAGAGAAAAGAAAATGCCGTTACTTGCATTCAAGATGCAAAAATTTTGATTGGGCCAGCCCGCCGAAATAAGGAAGATTCTATTTTATCGGCTTTTTTTCAGAGTTTGATTGCTGCAAGATTCGCCGCCATTTGTTTTTATCTTTCAAATACTCATGATTTGTTATTTTTCTCGATTGAAAACTTAGCCAACCAGGGCTCCAAGGATATTATTGATTAAGTCTCAGTTTTTTTGTTTTAGAAACTAGCCTTTTAGCTGCCACCCCGTTAATATATATGTCACAATAATATGGTCACATGATAATATGTGTCAAAACTTTTGTGCATGCATACACTCCCAGACACAAAAATAAGCGATGACAGGGGAACCTTACCCAAAACGATAAATCTTATCTCCTCCTAGGTTTTATTGAAATAAATCTGGAAAATTTCAACATAACCTGTATAATTAGTAGATAAAAAATTTCTCAAAAGGGTGTTTTTTTTTTCAATAAATGGCTATATTTTCTCTAAAATATCCAATAAACCACCGTTTTTTTACATTTGGTTCGTCGGAAAAATCTATCTCCTTCCTAGCGTTATATTTTGGATCCACCCAAATTCCAGAAAACGCTAGCACATAACAAAATTAAAAGAAACTCCTTTAGAAAAGCTTTTTTTTCTTCAAAATTTCGACTCAAAACTCAAAATATAAAATTTTTTGAAAACGTCCTGAAAAAAAAAAAAAAAATTTTTTTCCCGGAAAAAAAAAGTGCTTCGATTTTTTTTTTGTAAGTAGGCTCAAAAAAAAAGCAACTGAAACCACTGATCAGGAAAATTGGGCTTACGTCAAGATGACTATTTTTTGCGTTTAGTTGTTTAAATTATAAAGCAAACGTAATTTTAGTTACTTTTGAAAAAAAATACGAAGGAAATAAAGATCGGAAAAAACCAATTTTAAAAATTTTTCGAAAATACACTTTTTTATCACCCCGGGTCATTTTGTTTGAGCATTTTTAATGGCCCCTTAGGCCACATAAAACCCAGCGACCAGTACCCCCATCTAGGCACCTTTAATTCCATATTATTAAATTTTATTAAAAAATATAAGAAATAAACGTTTCGGCTGATTTCAAAGAGATGATTTCTCGAGATCCCACTATGGTTTACCCAAAATCTGTTATGATAGAGGCGGGCACGCTTTTATACCAAAATTCTACCTGAGGTTTAAACCTCCTCTAAATTAGCTTGCTTAGGCTGTACTAGACTTTAATATTATAGATAAATGTCCAGAATCTTGTCATTGGAAAATTCACTTACCATTATCGTTTCCGGCCACGAGGTTGATTGATATCTTTTTTATCCTTATTTTGTAAAACATTATTATCGAATTGAACAAATTGAAGACATTTTAACATCCCTTGCGAAATAGATCAAATATTTCCAAAAACGTTTTTTTTCAAATTATCTTCCTTAGTTAAGGGGGTCCGGATTGCATTTTGGCAGATTTGCACTTTTTTCCGATTTTTTTTCTCTTGGATAGGAAAACTTTTTTGCTAACTTTTGAAGAAATAAAAACCTTTTGTCGAACGGAAAGCCAGCGTTTTGGAGGCAAACTCTGTATTAATCTGATTTTTTTTCAGATCGATTATTTTTTACTTTATAAATTGGCTTTTTGAAAAAAAACACTTCAAAAAAAAAAAAAACAAAAAAAAACGGGCGTTTAAGCTATCGAAGGGGGGTCTTGAAATTACAAGTTTTTATTATTTTATTAAAATTTATTTTTCTATTTTTTTATTTTATTAAAAAAACCTGAAAAAGAAAAAAAAAAAAAACGGTCTTCGAACCACCGTTTGGAAAACAATTTATTAATTTAAAAATTTTTTTATTACGAAATTTTTACGTCAGAAATCGGGAAAGATTAAAAATTTTTTGAAAAAAGACGATTAAAAAAGATGCTAAATTTGTAGCACATCCGAAAAAAAATATTTTTTTTTATCNCACCAAATGAAAGCTCATGGTTTACTGAATAAAAAATCTGCTTACAGCATGTAGAAATTTTGGTCCGATATATTCTAGAATCATGAAAGCGTTAAAATTTTGAATTGAACTCAAAAATTCTAGAAAACGGCCTACGACAATTTTTTTTAATTTAGTACAATGTATGAGTTGGAGAAACATGTCTTCTTACTTTTTGATAAAATATTTTCTTCTCTGATATGTTCCTGATAATAGAAAATTGCATTTTAGTTCAACCGGAAGTCAATTTTTGGAGTTTCTAGAAAATTATTTACATTTAATTGTATCAAAAGTACCCTCAAATTGAAGCCATTGCAAAACTGAAATAAAAACTGCTAATCAATTTTACTTATTCCCAGCATTTTTTATTAAAATTGAGGTTTATGTATTTTTTCCCAAAAAAATACTCGAAAAAATCCGAAAAAACTAGAAAATTTTGAGAATATTTTCGAACTTTTTTTATGATATGACCAGAAATGAATTTTATGGTCTTTCTGAATCAATTTGGTGCATTTATCATGTCCCTAGCCTGAAATAAAAAGCCGATGAGTACGGTACTCAGAGTACCCCCTTAATACAAAAAAAATGAGAAAAAGTTCACCGCTCAAAATGGCTTCCCCGATTAGTATTGTAATAGAAAAGTTGCCATCAAAAACACTAGAATAACTGATAATTAATGATTACGGTTGCTGAACTATAAAAGGACAAACTAGGGTATATTTATGATCCTAAATAAGTGGCTTATTTGAGAAAATGATACCGGGATAAACGATTATCTATATCTATATGTGTAGTACATTCATTTTGGTATATAGCCTATATATAATATAGGCTTCACTCCTAAGTAGAATGATGATAATTATGGGATGTGATAAAAGTAATTTCTATCTGTTAAATCATGCTTTTCTTATTGTTCACGGTCAGATTTGTGCTTTATAAGTTATATAACTTATTATAAATTATAACAGTCTTACTATTTTTTAAGAAAAAACATTTTTGCTCACATCATTATTATTTGAAATTATTCCAAGAGTAAAATAACATTAATAATCATGCTAAGAACAGCACGAAGCTTTAAGAATTAGAACAAAAAAAATTATATTGCCGATATCAATGATTTGGCTGAACTGAATTGTCAACAGCCACTGTGGTTAATAAAAGAAATTGGTAATTTTGGGGTCAAATATACATAAAAATAATAGTATGTTTATGAGCACGTTAAAATCAATATATTTTTGTTAATCCTGGAAATATTTAACCCCTGCTGAAATTTATATGTAAATTGCCTTTTTTCTCGTCACTTCACGACAGCGGTTAATATCAAGATAACAGACTTAAACATATCTAACAAATTGTTTCTCACCATTTGGTTGCCCACTTTATAACGTTATTATTGTTAGATATTTATCTTAAATATTTAACAACAAAATGTAATAAAGGGGCTGGCAAATGTTGAGAAATTATTTCTAAGTAGTTTATTTATGTTTTCTCAAAATTTGGAGTCACAATAACTCTTTGAAGCCATAATAGAACGTATGAATTTTTTTTTGCCTAATAAAGATAAACTATGCAACATGGTCCTTGAAAAAATGTAGTCGACATCTGAAAAATTTTATGTGGTTACTTTTCTTGAAAAAATACCAGATTTTAAACGAAAAGTACGCTCATCTGCCTCATTATAAAAAGTTCGATTTTCAAATTTGAAGGGATTACAAAATCTCAAGAGTTTAATTGTTAATCTCAACTACAAATTTTCTTAAATTATTTAGAAAGTGATGGAACCAGTGTATCTTTATAAGAGTGCAATTCAAGTGACGGCACTAAAAATAAAATAAACATGTCCGAGAGTTTTTTACAGAAATTAAAAATAAATTATTATTTTCGATCTATTTCATATTATTTCGTGATCTTGAGAAATATAATGTGCCAATTTTTATATCTGTTTACGATCTTGAAAATAAAATGCTTTTGATTTGACAATTAATATATTAACCCTTGGATGCTCCAAACCGATTGATCGGCCCAAAAAATTTACAACTTTGAAAAATTGATCGATAAATATACTTTACAAACTTTTTAGAAAAATTAAAGATATAGTTTGCCGATGAGAATTAAAAATTCAAATTAAATCGTCTTTTTGAGCGATTAATCGCTCTAATCATGAAATTTCTGAAATTGCAGCGAAGTTACCGTTAATTAATTGCATACATTTTAGTCATGCGTACAAATAAGTTTCCGAAACATACGATTGTCGGCGCTGAGACGTTACAAACTGTATTTTGTGTCTTTATCACTCACATTTCCGATTTATAAAATTTCAGAGAAAAATTTTTATACTATTTTTTACTTTGACGAAAATTTTTACACTATTTTGTACTTTGACGACATGTAAATAGGCTCTACTTTTCAGTAATTTTAAACTTTTAGCTACTGTTAAACAGTATTTTGGAAAAAGAAAAAAATGTACAACTATTATTAAAATTTAAACAAATAATAAAAAATTTTAAAAATGCTGATTTGAAGAAAGCGGGACATAATTTTTTTACGAAAATTTTTTCTCAGTCAATTTCCCCACAGAAAATCATTCTGATTTGAAAATGATCTAATACATCGAAAGCTTATCAAAGTTTTTAGTTTTTATGAAGTAAAAAAAAAAGTCATATAACATGTCTCAAAAAACCAAAGACAAGAAAATCAAAGTGCTCCGAAAATAATAAAATCTAAGCTGGTCGATTGTTGCCGTTACTACCTAAAACTAGACGCAAGGTTATTTTATGACTATTTATGATTTTCAGAAGACGTGCCAAACTGCACATATTTCATTAACAGTTGCTCATGAGTTACGTCAGGTGGCGGTTTATTTTCAAGTTTGAAATACATTTCACGCTAATCCCATTAGAACATCTCAATCATTGGATTCAAAATTCTAAACTCAAATTCTAGAAAAATATTTAGAAAATGATGTCAAATAATAATAGCCATCGACATTGTTCAAACAAACTTCACTCAACTTTTATTTTTATTTCAGCTTGCGCCAAAGGGCTAATGATTTGTTATAACTTTTTTTTCGTTAGAAATACATTAGAAAGATTTTAGCGTCGAAATGTTATTATTATTATCATTGGTGAAAATCAGAGCCAAGTCAAATGCGTTGGAACACAAGTTAGAGGAGGGATAAATAGATCGAAAGTTCAGATTGTTTTTATACTTCGAGGATTCTTAGCTTTATTATACAGTATAATTTATACTGATCATAAAAATTGTCACTAAAATTATCAAATCTTATAAAATGAATTTCAGACAAAAAAAAGGGAGTCGGTGTTTAACGTACTCATTTGTGTACAAAAAACACGCTCGAATGAATTAAAAAATTGGATTCAGACCAATTTGGGTACGAAAGCAAGAGCGTGGTTTTTGTATCCATCAATGCAGTATAAAAAAAAAAGATGATTGGCCAATTTGGCCATAAGTTTTGTTTCAGGCTAACCACAGCGCCCTCAAGCATTGTAAACACATACTAGATATGTTAAATTGTATTGTTAAATACTCTTACAATCGAGGGGGTAACTTATTTCAAATTATAAGTTTTCAAGAGTCAAATCACAAATTATTTTTAATAAGAGCGAAAAGAGTAAAAACAGGAAGTTACAGCAGGCTATCAAAAATAATGCATATCCACCGATTTTCATAAATCTTAAAACTATAAAAAACTTTTCGTATTGGAAAAAGAGGATAAAACGGAATCGCTAAATGAAAGGAAATATCCTCTTTTGAAGCCTGGGTTAACAAGGCTGAAGATTATATTTTTTAATCTGGCATGGTAAAAGTAGTTACAAATATGTTTTTCTCACGTTAGAAATTCTTACTTAGCATCTTGGAAACTCAAAATTTTTTTATTTGAGAACACGTTTGACCGACTGGTCACAGCAAATCAACCTAATCCGATTTTTTCACACAAAGCTTAGCAGCCCAAAAATGAAATTGAGATCGGACGAAATCGGATCAAAAAAAATTCAATCCGATCTAATCTCCAATCGGGTCGAAAATTCCAAAACTTGAAGCCGATCGGATCAGAAAAAACGAGACGATCCGGTTTAAAGAAAATAATTCGATCCGATCTAGAGAAGTTGATTAGATCTGATCTAAAGAAGTTGGTTCGATCCGATCTTATTAAATGAAAGAAGTTCAGTTTTCATATTGAAAATATAAATAGATTCTGATCATGTGAACGTTCATTTTGCTTCAAAAAGCTTAAAAAGTAATTATTAACGGTTTTCCGCTCTGATAGTTTTTTTTGAAGAAGAAAACCATGCGATTGACTGATTTTGTCTAAATTTTCGAAAAAAAATCTGTTGTTACACTTGTAGCTCTCAATTAGAAACAATTTGTAATTCCTAGTGTTTAATGAAACATCGTGTACGTTAAAATAGTTGACTTTGAAATATATCAATTAAAATAATAGTCATATTGTCAAGTTTTTGTGCAATAGCCCGGTTATGACTGGTCTAAAAAGTTGAGAATCCGACAAAAATTTGATAAGGAGGTACTCGTTGCAAAAAGACAATTTTGTTTAGTTCGTGACTTTATTCCTCGATAAGATGGAGAAAAATGCGGAGAAAAAAATGAGAGAAAAACGTTCAAGTAATTGATCAGGATGTATAAACTTTCAGAATTATCGAAAAAAAAATACTAAAACTAACAATAAATAAACCAGTAAAAACAAAGTACAAAATTTGTTTTTATTGTTTTTGAGACAATTTAAATTTTAATTTATAATTATTTAAATTCTATTTAAAAATATTTTTTCAAATAAAATTAAAATGGATATTTTTTGTCCATAAAATAAAGAAGCGATACGGACTAGGCTGTTTAGTTTTTTATATTTGTTGAAATTTAGAGATTTGTTTGACTGAAGTTCAGTCACTGAACGTGACTAAAAATGAGATTTGGCGTGTTAATAGGAGATAAACTTCGTGTGAACAATCAATTCCGATAACATTTCTATATTAACTTCTAAAAAATTTTGAATGCTCGATGAAAATAAAAAAATTTCCAAATCTTTCTCAATTTTTTTTTAATTTAATGTTTCGATAGCTTATAAGTACTAAGAACAACTCACGAAAGTATTCATATTATTTCAGAGTACAAACTAAATGTGCACTTTAATTTAGTCTCAGAGGACTGATTCGCAGCTAGTTGTACCTATTTGCACTAACTCCTTTGCACCCGTTTCCAACCCTTGAACATAAATAAATGATCACCGACCAAATTAATGATTTGTTCATTGACGAGCTTGATAAATTTTAGAATTTTCGCATCGAGGATGAACGTGAGTACGTTTTGAAATTAAAAATTGTAGATAATGAGGAATTTATTCAAATGTACAACGAGGTGCCAATCGAGCCTCTCGTAATTTTCGAAATTAATTTTATTTTTGTATAGTTATTTTGAAAATATTTACTTTCGATTTCTCAGAATTTTCCCTTACAAAATAATTGCATAAATACAGAACACCAAGATTATAATCTTCACAACGCCCTTTCTAATCTCACGTTCTTTATACATTTTTTTCAAATTTCTTAACATGGTCTTACAGTAATTTCCGTGTCAATAAAACCATTGCACATTCGAACTACTTTAAAAGTTAATGATAACATAATAAGAAACCACTTTTTTGCTTTAATTTTCGTTTATCTACTGTAACTACTATAACTACTATCTGTAATATAATATGGCATTTTTGTTACAAAACATAAAATATTGATGACGAATTTTGCAATCCTCTAAAGAGGTTATTTAGAGCTGTATTTTCTATCGCTAAATAAGCTTTCCTAAACTTTTACAAAAAAAAATACTCTAGATGATTTTTGATAAGGGTATGAAGAACTGATAAGGTGCGTAATAATTTATATAAATTGGAAATAGTGTTGAAATTTTAGTGTTAAAATTTTAAAACCCATTGCGGAAAAAAATGAGATTTGTAAGGCAGTTGTGGGTGTAAAATGTTGTTCATCGGAATTCAGCATTTATTGAGTAGGTCCTATTTTTTATGGCTTGGTTAGTCTACAAATTTCAATCAGTAAATGTTAGCAAATGGTTAGCTTGTTTCTTAAAACTTGATTTTTCTTCGAAAGGGTTGTTCCTCAAATTAACGTCGATACATGCTTTGTACCAATTTACAAATTTAACTGAAAGCTTTTCAAAAATGATGATCGAAAGATTTTTTTGTTGTTGTAGAAAATATTACTTCACTTTTTCGGCGATTTCAGTGAGAAATAGCCAAGTAAGCCTAATAACATGCAAAAACGGTAATTTTGGCATAATTCCTGAAAATTTTGTTGAAAATTACAACAGTTATTAAAAATTTACAGGCGATTTCAAGAAAAATTCTAACGAATTTTAAAATTAACCACTGGTGTGTAAAACTTTTAAAAATAATTAATTTATTTTATGAAATAAAGGGGTATGCCTAGGGTCATACCCGGGAGCACTATCTGCCAAACTAAAAGCGTCAGCAATATTTCCAACTTATAGGGTCAACTCTTCTCAAAAAAAAACGAATCCGACCATCAAAAAATTTTTAGAGGCACCTAGTGGTCAGAAATTAAGCATGAAAAAACACTTTTTTGGGCTTTGTAGAGCAATTTAAGGTATAATATATTTCTCATCAAATTTTTTAATTAAATGTATCGT
>SCLH01001583.1:32500-69711 GCA_004367855.1 Oikopleura vanhoeffeni | reverse complement strand
TTCTCAAAGTTAATCGGATAAAAAAAACATTTTCGTAATTAGAAAACGTTATTTATATTTTTTTATGGGCACAAATTTGTTTGAGCTTTCCAATAGTCTACTATGTCTATCATAACTAGTCCAGGAAGATAAATATGATTTTTAAATTTAGGTGGTAGAAAACTACCATCATCTGAGTAGCTCGTCGTTTTGAATTGCTGAGCATACCCGTTAATGACAATAAAAAAAGGTTTTACTACCCTTATTGAAAATTGTTCATGTATTATCTCAAGATGTAATTTATTATTCATTTACATTGGTATATCCCCTATTCACACTTTGTTAATATCCCCGGCCCTGATTATGAAACGTAGTGTGTTTTGAATAGGATATAATTGATACGTCAGATTTAAAAGACTCTGGTAGTTTGTTACCAAAATGAGTATGTGGGTTAACTTATCCCTTAAGAGTATTTGATCTATATAACCATACAGTTCAATACGATCCAATACAGTTAAAATTTCACCCTCTAGCACATCCAAAGAAATATTTCTTTTCATGAGTTTAACGAAATACATTAAAAACGGTGGATGGGTCGGTTTACCAATTTGGCAATTTTGGGTGTGATAAATTTTGTTTTATTTTTGGATAAAAGACGGCTTCGATGAACTTCTGCCAAACCGTAGTTTTACTTCAAAAGGTACAATTCAGAGTATAAACAAGGGCAAAGAACAAAACGAGGACATATTTAAATATATAGTGAAAGTAGCCATTCCTTATATTTTCAGCTAAGGATTCCATAAGAAAAATTTTTGAACACGAAATGAGGAAAGTTTTCAAAATATTTCCAAATAGTTTTGACCGAAAATTTCAAAAAAAAATCATATAATTTTTCAAATATCATATAAAAAATATGTGGTCACATACGCGAAACGTTAAACTGGCCATTTTGAAGAATTTTTTTCGTTGATTTGAAACAAATACTGTAAAAAACATTGGATAAAAAAATAAGGCAAATTTTTAAATAATGCTCGGAACTTTTCAAAAATTTCTCATAATTTGTAGAATTCGAAAAGTTTAATTCGAACTCAAAATTTTCTTAAAAAGCAAACTCGAAAATCTTTAGTAAAAAAGTACCTGGAGTATGAAACATTACTTTGGTGGTATATTGAGAAAAATATATAAACCCAGTGAAAATTTTCATTAAGAGGCCATATCGTATCTGTCAAATGCACCTCAATTTGACTTGAGTTTTTTGAATAGATTGAATTGTGTAACTGTTTTTTTTAAGAAAAATCGAATTAATTTGACATGTGGAAACCTGTTTTCAAAAACATTTTTTGATTCGTGCATGGAATATTTTCATTGCTTTCAGATAAAAATACTCAAACATATGTATAATTCTCATCTAAGAAAAATCCATTAATTAAAAACATATTTTTTGTGTTCAAAAACTCATTCATTCATTATCAATTTCACGATTTGAAAAAAATTATTCAAACATCAAAAAATAGACAATCATAAAAACCTAAGCAGAGTGCATCTTATTAAATTCATTCACTTTGAAAACGAGCGCGCTTAGTGACCATTGAGTGTCAAACCGCACTGTCTGAAAACCAGGGTAAACTTGACGACTTTATAAGAGATATTCAATAGACGAAAGTAATGTTTTGAGATTATGTTAAATTCAATACAACTTTTCGCGCGAAATTTTTTCTCGATTTTCAGCATTTCTTTGACGATTTAAGGTAAACTCACACTATCGAAATTTATTCCTCACAAATTGATTTGTATTTTCTTAAGTTACTTATTTTTATGCAACTTCAAAAATCAAAATTTATAAGTCTTCGTTGATTGCATTGATTATATCGATTACGGGAATTCCTGGTCGTTTCTTACTGGATTTTAAGCCAAAAATTTTTATTTAATTCGGCTTTTGAAAACAACTTATTTGATACCATTCTTAGACAGTTCAAACTGAACACAAGTATCTTGTTATTAATAAAATAAAAAATTGGTCCATCGGACCAATTCAAATCATATGTTTTTTTTGAGATAACTGAAATTGTTTAATTATTAGTTTTTTTTCAATCTGAAATAATGGTCGGATTTGAACTATTTTTTCATTTTATCATTCACAAAATATTTTTCCTCAGTTTGAGCTGTCTAAAAATGTAATCGGATGAGTTGTTTTCAAAAGCCAAATTATATAAAAATGTTGCTAAAAATATAGTAAAGAACGACCAGGACGTCGCGTAATCGATATATCCAGTTCAGATGAAGTGGATTTAAAAACGATAAGAATGAACAACAGGGAAATGAGCGTCTCTGATTGGCCTACAGGCGGCCTGCACAACCGTCGCTAAATATCTTTATGTTTCACCACACTCACATATCTTTCTCGTTTTTGGGTTTTTTCACTCCTTAAGAGGATATTGACACATTTTCTAGACATTTTAAGTCATTTTTTTGAAATCTTCCCCAAAAATTTAATAAAGTGGCTTATTTCAAATTTTTATATGTGCTCGAGTTTCGATTATCCGACATGACTTCGGACATCCAACAATTCATGAATTGAATCATCCTTACGACGAAAGAGTTCCCAACTCTTTCCTTGTTCATCACTGTTACTTTTCAACCTGATAAATTGATATGATACCTTTTCTGTGATTTTGGGATTGTTCGATATTTTGTGGCGAAATTTTCAGTTAATAACACAATCAAAATCTAGATTTGCGTTATGAACCAAAAATACCTGACGATAGAACATATTAAGGTTATTAAGGAGCACAAGTTGATAAACAACGTCACCAATAGCGGCACCAAAAATGCGAATATTTCTTACGGTTTAATCAAGGCATTTATCAGGTATACTTGAAAATCATAAATTTTGACTTTCAAAACTATTCAGGAATAGTATTTTACGGTATTTTAGAAAATTTGCGATTATACAGCATGTCACGTTTTTGGTTCCGTTTTTCATTTAGCATATTTCACTATCCCGGATAGTCTATCCGCCAATCAATTTGTTCAAATTTGGCAAGCAGCTTAGTTTTGACCGGATTAAGACCTTTTGATTGGCGGATAGCGAATTATGCAAAAATGTAAAACGGAAGCAAAAACAAGACATGCTGTGTTATAAATAAATATGATGCAAACTGATAACTGAAATCAAGAACTCGTCGTTCATTGCGGGTGTTTACAAAACGCTGGTCAATTCGTGGGGGTGGCAGCAGGGGTGGCAGTAGTGCGATGCCGCGGGCTTATTTTAGGACTGAGAATCAACGCAGCTTGAAAAATATTGTTAATAAGTGACACATGGCTTAACAGTTTGATATCAAATATGAATACATAATTTTCATTTAATAATCAGCTGTGTAAGTGTGATCACCGGATGTCCGACCACTTAGTGCTGCACTTTTTAAAAGTATATATCCCTTTATCACCTTTTGCATGATCTAAGAATGTGGGTTGAGGAGCAATCCTAACACTCCTAAGATCTTTGTAGCCACTCATGAGGCCGCTTTCTATTCTTTTCAGCCCACATCTCTCAGATCATGCAAAGGTGATAAGGGATATAGGGCCATTTATTTTGAGAAAAATTATATTCAAAATGTCAGCTTCTGAAGACACAATAGATATTCCATATCTAAGACATTTAAAAGGGAACAAAACGGTTGTCACTTCGGGTGATCGTGAAACGCCCACGCTACTTTATGTAACTCGTGGTCCAGAAAATGATTCCTTAATTTGGCATTTCGAAGAGAATGGCAAATTTTTTCAGTATCGCCAATACACTTGCAATAAAAAAACAGTAGAATTAATGTGCGTTTATTCCCGGAATGTCAAATTTCAAAAAAAATCGACCTAGAATCGACGAAAGTGTCAAAGATAAAATGACGAGAGTTGAAATTTTGGAGCACTTTCATTTTTAAATGACGTTTCTGATGTTTTTCCAAATTGCAATATTTTTTATGTTCCGTTCATCTAATTAGGTGTTTTATGAAAAATTTTAAATCAAAGGTGAGCGGCATTTTTTTAATGATGTCGATCTACTCCCAATTTGGCGCATTTTAACAGGTGCACTTTTTTTACCTCTAATTAACCCGGAAATACTTGGTGTTTTTATAACGCAATAATTTTTGAAGGCAATATGGGGAGACGTTGACTTGAACGCGCGTTCAAGTTGTAGCCAGTATACTTCTTGAACTACTAACAGTAGGAGATGCCAGGTGCGAGCGAAAAAATAATAAAATGTAGTTCAAGTTGTGGGGTGTTTTCTGCTCGAACTACATTTTAGTTCAACTATATATAGGGCTACTACTTGAACTACATTTTAAAAATATTGGATTAACTCGGTGGAATCCAGATAAATCTTGATTTAAGCTAGATAAATCACGGTTTGANATCTGCTCGCGGCATCACTCTACTGCCGCTCAAACAAATTGTCCAGCTTTTGTAAGTTCCCCGTTCATTGCTTGCAAAATATAATGAGACGTTTTTTTTGTTAACATGAAGCCAAAATGACAGAATTTATTTTTAACGATATCCAACAGTGTACTCTTAGTTTGAAAATAAACATTTGTGATTATTAAGTACACAAAACAATATAATCCCTAACTTTTAACTCGGTTTTCCACCGAATAAGTTTTTGAATTCTTGAATTTTTACGTATAACAAATTTGTTCTTGTAAACTACGCTTTGGATAATCTTTGCGTTCTTATAAAACGCAAACCGAGAAAAAAATTTGAAAAAAATGATTAAACTCTGAACCCGACGATTTTAAAAAGGCTGAAATTCACAAATAATTTTCCAGTACTGCTTGAAAACAGCCAACTTTGCTCAGTTTGGAATTGTAAAAAAATTAACAAATCATCGAGTCAGGAGAAATTTTTTTGGCTCATGTGAAAATGTTGCAGAAAAAAAGTTAGTTTACAGAAAAAAGAAAAATGATTGGTTAGTCGAAATCAGATCAGATCTGTTTCTCACCGGGATATAAAAATCTCGAATATCACTATTGACTTAGCAGGGAGATATACTTTCAATAGTATTTTTTCTCACTGAAGTCAATACGATTTCGAAGATTTTTTTGAAAAAAACACCAAGTTTTGTAATTTTTTTTTAATTATAAATTTTTGTGTACTGTGCTTTCATAGAAAGTGATTTTTTACCAACCAGCTTGACCTTCTTTCCCAGCCATTGACCAAATTCCTTGTCCCATTCCCAAGCTCGGTAATGGTTCATAACTGAAACTTTCTGAAATTTTTGGCGGTTTTGCCGCATTCAGGGCTCTCCATTCAGTTTCTTCATCAATTTCTTCATTCAGCGTAGGCGCGAAATTCGACGTCGACCATGGACACCACTGGTTACTGTCCTGGTCGTCATTCCTAGTGATCACCTTGTCGAAATCGTCGTTTGGCTCCAGGGTCAAATTCCAGCCTTTAAACTGTTTCATCGGTTTTTCCGATTCGCAATTTGCTGGTTTTGGTGAAGACAATCCCGATTCCGACGAGTGGATCGAATTATTATCAAACGAGTCTTCCTCGAGCATTTGCTTGCTGGCGGCATGTGCATTTTGGGCGACGATTTGGCTCAAAGTGGGCTTTGCATTTTCTTGCACTTGAATATTTGGTGTTGGCCAAGCGGATTTTTGCGTAGGTTTTCCAATGGTCATTGATTGCATTTGTGACGTCATATTCTCGAAGGGGTGTGGGATACTTGAGACACCTTGGGTTGCATGAAGTGGGGGAAAATCAATTGGGTTTTCTGGATTTGGCTGAACTTGATTATGAAAATAAGATTGAATTATTTTCAAACCTTCCTCTTTTGAGACGTTTGATCTAGTCTGATGATAAATCGTATTCATTCGTCGTTGTTGGCGATTTTCTGGAATCTGAAAAAACGGTAAATTTTGTTCAAATGGTTCAATTTTTTGTTCATGCGGTGTTTTGATACAAACCTTCTTCTTCTCGGCTTTGTACAAAGTTCGTCGAATTCTGGGTCCAAGAAGTGCGATTCTCATGCCCCGGAGATTTTTGTCTCGTAGACCTCTACAGCACTCGTGGGCGGAATCTGTCGAATCAAAATCGACCACAGCACATGTTGTAGCTCCCATGTCCGGGATCTGTGTTGCGTAGTTACGTAGATCTGGAGGGATAGCGCGTCCCGGTCTTAGGACGCGGGCCAAAGTGATATTTCCATAGGCCGAAAAAATGTTCGTGATTGCTTCAAGAGTAGCCCAGTCATCAGGCACTCTTATCGCCAAAATTGAAGTCATGGTACGACCCCTTCGGAGGTTTTCTGGCAGATTTGCGATGCGTTTCACTCGGTGGCCGTCGTTTGATAATTCGACAATTGAGGAAATTTTCAAAGCGTGGGCGGTAACTCTCCAATCACGTGTCAATTTTTTGATTTTCTTAAAACTTGTGAGTAACTTCACTGATAAATATCCCTCGGATTTTGATCTAAGTTGCCTTAAAAGGTATTTGTCGGTGGCCAAATAATCGTCGGAAAGATATTCTTCGACTTGTTGACAAATTTCGAGCATCGTTTCGTGATCAGGGATTTCGTGTTCTTCCAGTTCCATGCAGTAGGATGAGCCATTTGAATCACTTGAGTCGTCAGAAATATCGTCAAAAGCAGAATCCTGTAAGCAAAAATGGGTTAAAAATAAATACGGGCAAGTTTCATGGGCAGTTTAAGTTTGACGTCCGAGCTTAATTTTTTCGTCTCAGTGATGGATTTGTCCTCATATTTATTGTTTTTATAAGAGCGAGAAAAAGATATCATGGTTTAATACAAAAAAATGTAGCAAAATATTTTTCTGTAGCACTTTCCAGCTGAAATTGATTGAAAAAAAGTGAGCTAAAATATTGTGCGCTTTTTGAACAAAATAAAAGCATTTTTGAAATATTAACATTTATACAAATATCTAATGAATAAGTAAATATAAAATGGTCCATCGATTTTTTCATATGAGATTACTGAAATTGTCTAATTATTGGTTTTTCTTGGTCCGAATCCGACTATTGGTTCATTTTTTTTATTATTCACAAAATATTTGTGCTCAGTTTGAGCTATCTTAAAATGTATTTGAATAACTCGCTTTCAAAAGCCGAATTATATCGAAAATGTAGGCTAAAAATCTAGTTAAAAACAACCAGGAGGCCCCGTTACCGTTAACTAGTTTTTCTGAGATTCTTACCTTTCATTTATCAATGTCAAAAATAATTTCCTTGTCGGTAAAAATCTCATAAGCATTATATCAAAATGTTAACTATGAATAGCGTTCAAAAAAAATAATCTCGTGAAAAAATGTATACCCTTCCTTAATATCGCTGACGTTGTAAAGGTCTGGCTTGATTTGTCGCCAGTGACGCCCATCGCGGTTTCGACGAGACTTCAGCGTAGTCACTACGCTATGTGAGGAAATCCACGTTTTTAACATGTGATCATAATCTTAGTAACATAATTTCGGAAAAATTGATGTCTGCCGGATAGGATAATATAGCAAATATTCAACATGATTGATGGCACTTTTTTTCCAAAATTGGAAATAATACAGACAATTTGAGGCTAGTGAGCCAAAATCATGTCAAGTGGTCTATTTTTGCTCGTATTTTGCCACCGAACCTGATCAACAAGCTCACTTCTGATTCAATTTTCTTACAAAACATAACTGTAACGACCTTGGGGTCAACCCAATTGCAGTGACGTTTTTTTGAGACCGAGAAATTTACCATATTTTACCGTCAAATTTTGCGTAAAAACTTGACAATAATTTTTTCCGTCTCCAAATATATTCTGTATAAGCTCATTTTTCTGTTCTTTTTGAAAATAAGATCGTCAACAGAGCTCGTTTCAACAAAGCAGATAAAATTGTGGAGACTTTAGCAAAAATATTATGAGGTGACCGATTTCGTTATAAAATCAGATAGATCAGTCAAGCTGTACGAAAAAATAGTCGAAATCTCATTTTTTTTTAAATTTCTCAAATTAACCAAATTACCCTCAATTTACTTTTGAATCAAAATGTGAAATGTACATCATTATGTTATCTGAAATTTTTTTTAAGTTTTTTCTGATTTATCTAAGAAAAGTGCGTACCAGTAAAATAAAGTTTGACTATTAAATAACGAAATCATTAAGGGAGTGGGTCACCCACTGTGGGTGACGAAAAGTGAGTTTATTTTAGGATGTTTGTAAGTACGGTTACCAAGAAACCTAACAAAGTACATTATCTTATAGTTGTAATATTATCTAGTTTAGCTCCACAGGATGTTTTCAGAACCACTCAGAGCATCAAATAAATTAACTGGCGGTCAAAAAAATATTTTAATTAGGCATTTCAAAAAAAAAGTAAAAAGCCTACTCGTCCTTCATTTATAATCGATTTTCTGTTACTTGGCATTCCGCTATTATTTATGAATACGCAAATCGTCCGGAGCTATTTTTTGAATTTAGGCCGCTAGTAACACATAACTTAAATTTTTCAATTTAGTGCTTTGAATCGATCACATAGCCTGGTGGTCCAGTGTTTTAACAAATCTTGAAAGAATTATTGACAAAAAACGATGAAAATTGTATTCAAACCTTTTTTGCGCAGAATTAAGAGTCACATGAAAACGGTTTTTTCTTAAAATATTTTTAAATTGAAAAAAAATATAAGTCAAATTACTTGGTGGAAAATTCTCTACAAAATTGGTGAATAACAGAGTATTTTTGAAATCCTTCAAATATCGTCTCCCACTCTCTTTAAAGTATCAAATTCAAAATTTGTATATTTTCTACAAAATATACAGTATGTTAAAAAATTGTTCGAGACCAACAAAGGAAATTTCTCTGGATCAAAACCTATAATTGGCTGGAGAATTAATTTCAATCCAAAGGAAATTGGAGCTTTTGGTCTCGATTTTTTTTTACATACTGTATTTGTTTGCACATTTTTCAAACTTTAATTATTGCTCAAACGCATTTTCATACGTGAAAAATTAATCAATAATGTTAACTTAATGATTTGATATCATTGATATCATAATAAAATTTTAACGACCTTTTTGACGTGGCGTTTTAATACTTTCGATAAAAACCTTATTATGATCTTTCGACGCCTTTGACTTTTGCTTCTTCGGTGGTTGTTGCTCTCCAGAAACAGGTTGTGGACTCGGAGTATCATCCCTAGTTGGAAAATGTTCAAAATCATTATTCGTCACATCCGCCACCGATTTCTGTCCCGATCTTTCATTTGGTTGATTCGGAATTTGCTGTAGAAGTGCACTAGTAGCATTAAAAATTCCAACTTGATTTTGATTAAAGGCCGCGGCGAGTCTCAAATTTTGTTGATGTAATTGTTGAAGTTGCTGGAGTTGTTGTTGCTGAAAGTGATGTAATAACTGAGGATTTTGTTGTTGGAGAACTTGTTGTAGAGCCGCAGGGTTCATGATCGCCGCCTGTAAAGCCGCTTGTTGATTAAATCCAGGTGCTCCGGCTTGTTGTTGCTGTTGAAAATTTCCAGCAGCCATTTGTTGCTGGACTTGGACTTGTTGGATTTGTTGTTTGCGGAGAACGGCGGATTGAGGGGTGAACTCTTGGGCCATTTGGTTTAAATGCGGTTTCATATTGTGATTCTGTGAGGAGTTTTGGAGGTCGGGATTCATAACTTAAATATTTTGTTATTAATGGTTATGATTTATATGAACAAACAAAGAACTGTTTCGTCGACAATTAATATTTGTCATTTCTGCGAGAAATGCTGAAAAATTTGATGAATAAATTTGAGGCGCAAAATAGTAAAATTATCATATAAAAGGACTCCTGCGAGAAAATCATGATTGTACTAAAAGTCGATCGAAGTAAGGGACCCACACTTTAGACACGCTAAGTGTAGGTGTAAGATTTAGATTAGTTCTTATTCAAATAAATTTTCAACAACTTGTTAATTCTGACGAATAATATATGTGCGCAGTTATATAATGAAAACTTGGCTAGAAGACACTAGATACGTATTGAAACCAAGTCAATTTCTTTCTAATCACAGTTGGAAAATGCGCTATTTTTTTATTAAATAAGAAACCATTTTTCTCGGTTACCACCTTACCGACTTTAAATTTTGGTCTGTGGAATCGATCAAAGTATTTGGCACTTTAATCTGGTCGATTCCATTTTGACACAAATATAAATTAAAAAGGTTGCAGTCGTAATGTTTATTGGGCACTTTGACGTCCAGAAACATTGCGACCGCAACCCCCTTAATTTACAACTGTATCGAAATTGAATCTGTCAAATTAAAGTCGCACATAATATCATCGTATTCAAGGACCAAAATTAAAAGTCGGATGTGTGACAACCAAGAAAAATGGTCTCTAATTTTTGCTCAAAAATGGCTTATTTCCCGACTTCGAAATCACCGCCTGGCCGAACTTTTGATCTTAAAGAAAATAAATTGTTTATTGTCAATTTTTTAGCCTTAATTAATCTGTTCTCCAATTTGAAAAAAATGTCAACCGATCAGTTCCCCCCCTTTAAAAGAGGCGTTTAAAAAATGCGTTTCAGAAAAATAAATTGACGGATTTGGGGTTGACTTTAACGGTCAGGTGATGACTTGACGAGGTGACTCAACGGAGTGACTGAACAAAGCCAGCAAACATGTGACCTACTGGGCCAGAACTTTATATCAGTGACAAACCACAAAATTTACTACTGAATCAAAAATTTGCTTGATTGATGTTTTTATAGTCAAAACATCACTATATTTTGAAGCTTGTTCCTTATTGGTCGAGCAATCAGTGCCATTAAAATAGATTGAAAGATGTTATATTTTCGTTCAAATATGACAATATTTCTAAGTATTGGGTTTTACGATTTGTAGTATTTCAGATATTTGGCCTTAAAAACCACAAAAGCTTATTATTTAATGACGGGGACCACCTTAATCTTGAAATCGCAGTCATTAGTTGATGCTCGATCTTGGCGAATTTTCGAAAAGTTATAGAAATAACGGTAATTTCAAAGTTGTTGATAAAGAAAATTGAGTAATTTACAAGACCACACTGACATTATAGGTCGAGTTCATAATTGCGGTTACCATCATGTCTTTTTTGTCAACCATATCTTGCTCCTTTCGGTTACGTTTAAGCTTTCGGTTACGGTTAAGCTTCCGGTTACGATTAAGTCTAGTTAACGTCTCGTTACAAAAATTGGATCTTTATATTAAGAATGACGGTATTCTATATTAATAAGATGGATTATTACCCAAATTACGCGCAAAAATACCTTTTTGAGTTTACATATCAAACAAATTAATATGCACCAGAGGCATCTTATGTAATATTTCAAACGACTAGTGTGTTTGTTATGCAAAACACATGAATTTCTAATATCATCAAAAATGTAAAAATTGAATTTTATACTACAGTATTTGAACACTAGTTACTTTTTGTGGCGAAAATAATTTTATTTGAATAATATAATTAAATTATTTAATAAAATAAATTATATCGGTATGTTATTTGGTCATGTTGGCACATCGAAAACGGGTATTCTAGCGTTTATGTTTCTGTGAAGAATAACATTTTGAAATATTTGGGCTTGAAGTCTAACGTAAAAAGTCTAACCGACAAATTCTAACCGTCAAAGTCTTACGTCAGATTCTGATTATTATATGTTTTCATTGGCTTGTTTCGAGAAAAAATTATCTGATTGGCCTAGCCTGTTACCGGTCGGAGAGGGTCGACCGGTAATAGGCTAGATTGGCCTAGAATGAATTCTGGTTTAAGGAAGTTCTGCATGTCAATTTGCATGCACAAATAAAGTTTATTTTTTTGATTAATTTAATAAAAAAATATCATGTATGGGTGAATCGGGTCTGACAAATCTTTTATGACTTATAAAAATTTTTATTTCGACGTTTAAGTCTATTTTTTGAGTTTCATCTAAATTTTGCGTATTAACCCTTGGAAGCTCAGCACCACTTCAGTCCTGGAAATTTTTTGATCAAACTCAACATAGAGTTTGCAACGAGGAATTCAAAAATGGCAGTTAAATTTCCTAGGACTTCTTGTTCAAAAATTATTTTATCTTACTTTTTTAGAGAATTTCTTTCAAAAACTCTAAAATGCAACCATCGGAACTCTTTTTATTTTTTCGTGAGTGATTTTCCAATTGTTAAGAAAAATTCGGAAAAAAATATGCTTCGATTTTTTCGAAAGTAAGTTCAAATGAAAGCTACGGCAACATTGATCAGAAAGTTGGCTTACCTCGAATAATATTTCGAAGTCTTAGCGGTTAAATTATAACAAACGTTGTTTTATAACTTTATTTTGATCACTCGCGCTGCTAATCGTCTATTTATGAGAAAACAGGAAGATAGATTGAAAATCCAAAAAAAAATGGTGAAAGCCAAGGTCTCAATGAGTGCGAATATTGAAAGAAATGTTTTTGAAAATATTCCTGTTTTCAATGAGAAGTAAGTGATCAAAGCCCAATCTTTGCAGCTTAGTTTCGGCCGATTTAGTAAAAATTTAAAATCTAATTGATGACCTTGCTAAGTTGGACTATCCTTACAAAATTAAGATCATTCACGGCTTTTATAAAATGTAGTTAATTCGTAATGAAGGCTCAAAGTCGCCCCACTTTAGTGGTGCAGGAGCCTCTGCCGGAATAAAACAATTTGGAGCTTCCAAGGGTTAAAGAAATATTAATAAAAATATCATGAAAATGACAAAAATGAATTATCTTTGAAAAACTGATATAAAAAAGTATATTTAAAAGCGTGCATCCTTTTTATTAAGGGAAAATAGGCCTTTTATTATTTGTTGTGTAATCAACACGTACTTTTCATAATATAGCAGTATGCGCAGTATCTGCCATGAAAATAAATGAACACAAATTGACACAAATTCAACACCAACGTTTGTGAGCATTCTATTCGTTTAATAGTTTCGCTTTAATAAAAATTATTTTTCATAATATATAAGAGAGATTTTGCAATCGTTTACGAAATTCTTTTTTTTTCATTTTTACGAATCACCTGAACGTTAACTCATTATCTCTTGCCCAACATTTGGTCGGCTGTTATGTTTCCGTGTTATTTTGAAAGTTTCAACTTATTTGTATATTACCTGTTCGAGTTTTTAGCTGCTGGGCAAAATTGTGCATTTTTAAACTCGTTTTCGTAGTACGCTTTACGAATTTTTAACAAATTTGAAACAACATTTTGGATTTATAAAAATTATGAAAAGTGTTAACAAAACAATATTTCTTTTTCATTATCACGTTTGATCATTTTAATCACAAGTTAATGGGGTGGCATCGATCCGGCAGATTGGTACATTTTTTCAGAGCAATATATGATAGAAAAAAATCTGAAAATTAATTTTTTTATTTTTTTCTTCAATAAAAGTGTCCATTCTTGCAAACGTTTATGTTTTTAATTTCTTAACATAACTAATTATCTGTGAAAATATAAAAACCACTTTCCACTGTACATCCATTTTAACCTAAACCCGACTATAGAATTTTTTTTGAAGACAATATTAATAAACTTCAAACATTGTTGGGGTTAATGCGCTAAAAAGTCTTGTTCCTATTTTGCGTATTAAAAAATTTCCTTGATATGAAAGTTTTTTTTGATAAAAAATGGTCAAAAATGCCAAAAAGTAGAGAAAAACAACTTTTTTTAAGATAAAAATTGACCTTTAATTGCGTTTTGATATACAAAAATGTTCTTACTATCTTAAGAAATGGCGCGTATTACACCCGCAATTTCATTAGGATTTTTTACTAGCATCAAATTTGCAAAAATTTAGTGCTAAATGGCACTTATCAAGTGTACAGCCGAGTGTTAAAAATTTCATTTATGGTTTAGAAATGATAATCGCACGACCAACGCATTAGTTGACATACGGATATTTAATAGATACCAAAACATTCAATGTGTGATTCTGCCTGATTTTTTGTGGAGAGTTCAAAAAACTACTTATAAAAAATTTTGGACTTAATTTGTGGAAAATTTTCATAATTTTTCTAAAAAAGTCGACAAAAAATGACAAATAAACATATTATGATTTTTCAAACAGCAGTCAGAAAATATGTTGACATGGCTGAAAAAAGTTAAAGTGGCGATCAGCAAAAATTTTGACAAAAAATGCGGAAAATTTTCATAATGCTTTGAATTTTTTTTTAAATTTTACGAATTCAAAAAATAAAGTTCGGACTCAAATCTTCCCTGAAATAGGCAAAAATTATTTTTAAAAGTAGATGCACATTTANGCTTAACTTTTTTTCCCGCATTTCATATGCGGGAAAACCACATGCGGGAAAAAAACCTTTCTTTTTTTTTCCCGTATGCGGGAAAAAACGCTCTCAGATCGAATTTTTTTCAGGAAGACCCCCCACCGATTTAATAGATACAAAAAAATTAAATAAGTGATTCTACCTAATTTTTTATTGTGAATTCGAAAAACCACAAATTTAAAATTTGGACTTGGAAAATTGGACTTGGAAAAATTTTCATAATTTTTCTAAAAAGTCGACAAAAATGAAAAATAAACATATTATGATTTTTCAAACAGCAGTCAGAAAATATGTTGACATGGCTGAAAAAAGTTAAAGTGGCGATCAGCAAAAATTTTAGACAAAAAATGCGGAAAATTTTCATAATGCTTTGAATTTTTTTTTAAATTTTACGAATTCAAAAGATAAAGTTCGGACTCAAATCTTCCCTGAAATAGGCAAAAATTATTTTTAAAAGTAGATGCACATTTATTCTGGTTGTTTGGTTTACTTTTCTGCTTATTATCGTTAGCTGAACAGAGTAAATGTGCATCTACTTTTAAAAAATAATATCTCNGTTCAGCTAACGATAATAAGCAGAAAAAAGTAAACCAACTAATTAATTTCGTAAGTTAAATTGACTCCAGTCTGCGGAGTCGATGCCACCCCCTTAAAGACTGTTGGAAAGTGGTTACAAATACCCAGCAATTAACATTGAGAACCCCCTTAAGCCAAAATTTTCAAAAATTTAATTTTAGAGATCAAGAGTTTCAGACATGAAGCATTTCAAGTGATTATTCCATGAATTTTGAGAAGCTTCGAGCCAAAAAGAAATTTTTCCAGACTTAAATTGATTTGGCGAGATTTGACGCCCTCAACACAACGGCATAGTTTCGAATTACCTCTAGTCTCGACTCCATTTGAAACTCACGCGAAACTATACATCTGGGGGACGGTAATATCTGTACGATCAAAAATGAGAAGACTTGATCGTTTCGTTACTGACTCAGACACTTTTGGTTCGCCAGTCACTCACTGTATTTTAAAAAATAAAAATAAAATTTGCCCGCAAGTCCAGAGGGTAAATTGAATATTTTTGTCAAATTTTTTCTAAACTTTTGGTTTATGTGACCCTACGTCATCATGTCTATAAATATCGGTGTAACTATGTTTGGTTAAATGTATTAACGAAATTGTGGACTTATATAATTATCCGGAAATTATATACCAAAATAATTCATGCTATACTACATCAAGTTTATTTATGCTTTTTAAACCTCCGATTTTCACCTTCACTGAAAATCCAACTCAAACACCCTGATGGAAATCAGCATAACGATCTTTAAACGGACCTTCACCGGAACTCGCGGAATGGCAGAAATTTTTCCGCCAAAAAGACACATTGGTCGACCACGAAAATGAACTCGAGATATTAATTATTAATATTTATGTTAATTAACGCTGATGAATGCAGGTAGAAATAACGATTAGAATCGAAATTTTCTGCTAGTGTAGGTCAAAAATACCGGTATTAATTTCACCTGTTAGATATAATTATCATCCTAATTTTTGGGTTTTATGCTATTTTGTCTAGGAAAATTAAGTTCTGTGGTCACGTGAGAAACGTGTGGCAATTGAAATATCAGCTAATTTTGACAAACATCGGTCAGCATAGTTAGTGCTTTTCTCTAATCTTTAACGAGACCGAGTCAGTCTGCCGAATTTTCAATTCATGGACTTTCCGAGAAATATGTCTCAGAATAAGGGGCCTCATGCTCTTTGCGATTGGATAATATTGGAAAACTCTTTTGGTGAAGTCTTTAGCCACAAGATGATTAGAAGAAGAAGAATTATACAAGAAAGTCTTAAAAAAGCTGAAATATACCAATCATGATCACGTGACGTGATTCACGTCTGAGTTCAAAATTGTCTACGGATATTTTTATACAATCAAGTTGATGTTTTTTGATAAATGGTTTTATTTTTTCAATTATCAGTGATCTTCAGCAAAAAAGCGGAGAAATAGATATATTTTTTACCAATGAGAGCTCGCGAAAAGTTAATAATCAAATTCAATTATTTTTATCAAATTGAATTATATAAACGAAACTACTACTGTAGTAAAAGAGCCAATAATAACCACTCAAACCACGTGACCCTGATTTTGACGCTGAACCGCTACAGGAGTTGAAAAAACTAAAATGTTCGAATTAACGCAAAAAAATAATTAAAAATTGATTTGACCAACTTCTGTACTTTTTAAAAATCAATCTTTGTAGCTATCTAAGGTGAGAAAATTGGAAGCTGAATCATAACTGATAATCATTCTGTCCAACTCACATAATCGGTTTCTTTTTAGCTGCTGATTGTATAATTAATATAAAACATATTTATCTCATATTTCGATTCGTTGTATGAGCATCTTAAAAAATTAAACGATAGCCTGCCATTTTTTCTTTTAACAAAAAGACACTAAAAAACTACATTACTAGAAAATAATAAGATCAATTTGTCTTGAGGTTAAAATCCATATAATTCACGAAATCATTTTATTTTACCCTAACGGTAAAGAAAAAAATCTGAAGAAATTATCGTTTTAAATATAAATGAATTATCCTTATTTTCTGGTTTCAACATAATTTGAAAAACAAAGAACAAGGTCAATAAATATTTTTTATCATAAAAAGGAAAGAATTTTTTTTTAAATGATATCTAACTAATGACTTGTCACGAAGATCACATAGTTTCTGGCAATAAAAGTTATTCATTATCAGAAATTTGAAATTTTCAAATTCTCAAAATCTACAAAAAATTGAAATAAACCTTTTTTTTAAATTTTCTCAATTCAATGAATTCACTCTTAGAAACCGAAAATCAACCCGATTTATAAATGAGGATTTTTCAAAATTATTTGCATTTTGAAATTTGTCAATGAACCAATCTGAACTTGGCATCAGGATAATTTTAAAAATACATCGTCAGTTGCAAGAAAAGGGGCGTGGTCAAAACCTCCCTAATAATTGAAGTATTACTTCGTTAAATCTAATTACCGTCACCACAGTTATGAGACAAATTTTGTGCAAAACGTGAAGGTTAAAAATTAGAAAAACAAAAATAATTTCGAAACTGAAAATAAGAATTTTTATCATTTTCGAATTTTTTTTTTTTATTTATTTGATGTTTTTTATTATATTATTAAAAATAACTGGTTCAAAAATGAAATATTTTCAAAGTTTAAATTATATAGACAGAACAAAGCGGTAATCAAAATAAATTATTCAATATTCAACAAAAAATAATAAAAATTTTCTCAAAAATTGCAAAAATTTCAATAAAACAACTAGCGAAATTTAACAATTTTGTTAATTATCAAATTTTTATCTTGAGCTTTGCTTTATTTGTTCTCGGTGCTCTTTTAATTTCTGAAATTGACCAAGAAAAAAAAATTCGAAAATTTTCACCTATCATTAAAGTCCAATAATACCTATTATTAAAGCTTGAAACTTTTTTGCAGAAAAAAAATGTCAAGCTTAATAATAGGCAAGTAAATAACGAGTTTAATTTTATAATGATAGATGAATTCGAAAAAAAAAATTTCTAAAGCTATCGATTTTTAATTCTGTACAATAAACTATGTATATTTTTTCTGGCAAGCAAAATTTATTTTGCCGTTCATACCTCCGTATTAGTCTCAAATAATTTAAATATCGTAAATGCTTATTTTTGGAATTTCTTTTCAAATTTCGAAAACAATTTTCGCAGTGAGATTTAAACCTGAAAAAAGGATAAAGAACTTCGAAATTCGATAAGCGACAAGTGCAAGAAAAGGGGCGTGGTCAAAAAACCTCCACAATAATTGATGTATTACTGCGTTAAATTTAATTACCGTTACCCAAGTTATGAGGCAATTTTATGTTAAGACAGATTTAGGTCCGTTTGTGCCAAATGTGGAGGTCGGACACGTAAGGGATGCAGTCAGTATTATGTAAGGAGCATACTAGACACGTCACTAATGACGACACCTTCAGAATACAAAAGCGCCAGAGATCGACCTGCACCCAACTAGACTCACTCCACCCAAAAGAAAAATAGCTCAATTGAAAAACCGCACCTCCAGAATTATCGATTACATCATTAATAAAGTGATATTTATGAATCTCACTACATAATTGCGCCACATAACTAAAAAAAGTTTTCAATAGATTTTTTCTTCAATTCAAAATACTTATTTTGAAGAATGAAAAAATGAACTTAACCACCTCACACCCTTTGACTGTATATAGGCAAAAAAATTTCAAGGGTCAAAACGGCGCAGAAATAACATCATCACAGACCTAAAAATTAAATGTAACATAGAGTTTGCAATTTGATATTCATAAAAAGTGTTCAAAATCTCATACGATTTGCCGTTCAAAAGATATTTATTCCTACCGTTTTTTAAGATTTCTGCCAAAATTTATTAAATTTTTTTTTGAAAAAACGATACATGATATCAAAATTCTGAGTAATGTTCTGCAGTTTCAATCCGAAGTTTTATTTCTTCACGCGTGAATTTTATGAAACCCAGAATATTGAAAAAAACAATTATTTTCCAGTAAAATGGAAAGGCAATTCAACTTAAGTATGGCCAACAAAGACAAATCGAGCAAGTGTGGAATATATGGAGCTACTGATTTTCAGTCACCAGCTGCCTAGAAATATTTTTTACATTTTGCCGCGTATATTTTGACGCGCGCGTAGATTCAAATAATTGTTTTCTGAACGATCAAGATATCATGATTTGAATCTGAGTCTCGTTAAAAATAGCCAGAGTTTCATTTGTGATTAATATATCATTGTCAAAAACGTATGGTTTTCCGAGAAATACAATGTGAGTGAACCTTTTTTTTCTCTCGCACTTATCGAGTTCAGAGACTTCGAAATTTAAAAATACTAGGTGTTATTTACTCAATTCTATCCTTGATCGCAATTAATAAATGATAAGTGAATCCATATTATTTCTAGTTTTTGTGATGAGAATTTAAAGTCGTGCCTTTATATAGGCTTTTGTGTGTGAGGCGAAGTTCTGGTTTCTGGGTGTGAGGAGGTCAAATTAATTTTTACGATTTGTCTCACCATATAAATAATTCCATTCTGACGTTTGAAAGATAACTATTTATGTTTTTCATGCAATTAAAAATCCGCTAACAATATGAGATTCATACGCTGTTTAAGTTCTGGTTCAGTGCTATTGACTATTCGGATCACGAAGATACCGCTAATACAAAAAAAATTAAAAATGTTAATGATTTCGAAATATATCATTTCTGAAACAAACAAAATAGATTCATTTTGAAGGAAAGGAATACGCATTCGGTGCTGTATGGAAGATTTTTGTACAAAAAATTATTTTTGTTTGGTGATTAAGTGGGAAAAGTATGGCTCTATTTACAAACAGCACCTCAAGGCAGACTTATCAAGTAAAGATTATTCACATTATTAATAAAGCTGTATCAATTGGCTTCATTACATACTAGTTATTTCGTGACAAAACCCAAAGTTGCATGATTTCAATCGATTTTTTCGATTCAAAAAAATAATCATCGAAAATTAAGAACAATTATTTTCGAAAATTGAAAAGAATTATTATTGAAGATGAAAAAAAATTACTTTGATAAAGTTTTCATGATTTTTCGAACTCAATTCTGAATGTTAAGTAACTTTTTTTGTATTGTTATCACGTCCGAAAAGTAAATCTTGCCCAGAGATCAAAAAGACTCACTGAACTAGACTCACTGCTGTCTATTTCTTTTGCCTATTTTAAAGGTGCTTCTGAAACCAAATACAAAATAGAATTAGAGAAAGTCAAAATACAACATGTCCGAAAAATTCAGAATTAATCAATTAAAAAATAATGAAACATGCATGAAGAAATTTTAATTTTCACAATCAAAACTTAGATTCACGACACATCATTGGCAATTGTTCAAAGCCCTTTGTAACATCCACTTTTCCATATATTTTATAAGTTACTTATTGCTGACTGATAGACCCTTTTTTATCTATAAATCTAATCAAAATCACTTATTTCTAGCTTGAGCTACTATGAGAAAAGCGTTTAATAATTTCGATGATACCATAATATACAATCATTCAATACGCCTGTAAGTTACACGATAAAGAAGCCTCACTTTAGCAATAGAATCTCAAATCGGATATCCATTTATCAGCTTTTTGTTACTTTCTGGTCCCCGAATAGCTAACGTAGTGTGTTTTTAAATCGTAGGAACGAGAAAGTAACAAAATTGTGATAAAGGGATATGGAAAAAAGAGTAAAAGATTGTGTATGAAATACTTTTACTTTGTCGACTCTGTTAGGAAATGCTAATTCAAGTCGAACTCGATCTGAATCTCTTGATTACGCCATAAACTTTCAATCCACGTCACCAATGAACAAGTGAAACAATTGAGGTGGGGTTGAAAGCGTGTCTACGGTACGGCTGACGTAGTACGAAGAGCCCGAATGACTTTGGCTTAAATAAGGATATGTCACATATCATATGTGGTTTCACAACAGTATGAGACGTGGCTGTGATATTCACCATTCAACTCAAGTCCAAATTGCAATTTAGAACTCACTTCAGTAATCAAAATATTTATAAAATTAGTGACAAATTTAATTCAGCATAAATTGCGTGAGAATAAACACAGTTCCAGTCATGGTGTTCTATTAAAAAGTTGACTTTAATTATTTTTGCGTTTCCGTAAATAGATTTTAATTTTTCAAAAGAATTTGAAATTAAATTTATTTAGTGTTCAAATTTTATAATTAAAAAATTAAATCTTGATGAGATTGTTTCTAAATAGAAATCTTAATTCTTTTTACAACGAAAGTGTGACTTGAAAATGAAGGTAATATCTAAAGTCCGTTTTCGAATCTTTTTACTGCTGTCTTGGTGACTGTCTTGGGTATAATAATAAGCAAGGTAGCTCGTTATTCGGAGCGCCAAAATTGATTGATGCGTCATCAAGTATACAATAACTTAGAAAACAGTAGTGAGATTCGATTAGCGCTCAAGTTCTAAAGTATAAAAACCCTGCGAAATTATTTATCGTATATCTTAAAAGTAACTCCAAATTTTGTATAAATTTGTTTACCAAAAACCCATTGATTTCATTGCGAGAATAAAACATATCGATTACGTGACTTCCTGGTCGTTATTTGCTAGATTTTTGGTCCAAATTTTTAAATAATTCGGCTTTTGAAAACAACTCATCCGATTATATTATTAAATAGTTCAAACTGAGCACAAATATCTTGTTAATAATAACATAACAAAATTAGTCTATCGGACCGATTAATTTTATCCTTTTTTCTGCAATTTTTTATTTATTAGTTTTTCTTGAAAAAATTGGAAGAAATGGTCGGATTTAAACCAATTTTTGTATTTTATTATTCACAAGATATTTGAGCTCAGTCTGAGCTATCTAAGAATGTAATCGGACGAGTTGTTGTTAAAAGCCAAATTATTTAAAAAAAATTGGCCAAAAATCTAGCAAATAACGACCAGAAGTCGCGTAATCGATATTATTATTATTAGTTAATAATTTATTTCATTTACAACATTTCGCTAAAAGCATCTTTAGGTGTTTGTGAAAAGATTAATTTAACAGTTTCAAAACTACAAAAAATTTCAATCTGAAACAGTTCAAGTTCACGAAATAAAACAGTGGGCAAATGTGAGCCAAATTTTTATTATTATTACTCAGATTTTGTGAATTTCGGTCATACTCGGGCTGCTTTCTCGAACCAACTGACCTCTTTATCAAAAAAATGGGCCAAAGTTTTGTTCGAGGGAAATGTTTACGCCTATTAAAATAAGATTAATCGTGTGGTTAATCAGATATTGGAAATTAAACAAAATCAGACTTGTGATTAATTTGATGGACCAGCCGGATTTTTGAAAATCTTACGTCGCCTTATTGGTCGGAGCGTTAATCGACTGATATCACTCATCGATCAACTTTGGCGATCCCAATATCAAGCACCCTTGCCTATAATGCTACCTAAGACGATAAGTAAGACGACACAATTGGGATTCGAACAAAGCGCTATAGAGATAATCATCATTTTCAAGATCCACTTTGGTTGGAAAAAAGATATCTATCATTGGTTTCTCGACAATTATAAAATGGTTTTAAAACCAGCCTCAAAGTTAATATGGCCGTGAAAAGTCAGTTGCGAGTTTCACCTGGTCATTCCTTGCCTGATCTCCAAAAAAACTTTCAATTTATTGGTTGTTAAGCAGGAAAAGACATGAATATCCTTACATAAACAAAGGAAAAATAAAACGACACTCACTAAAGTTTCACAAAATTGATACATTGACACATGATTTTTTGAAAAAATTAAAAGCAATCCGAAAAAATAAGCTTTGATTAATTTAAATCTTTTCGAAACATCTTAAATCAATTTTGTTTCATCAATAATCGATTCTTTAAGTCTTACAAGTGAAAACATGAATAATTACGATTTTGAATATTAAATTCAAATCAGTTAAATCAAAATTCATCATGTTTAACAAGCCACAACAAGCGCCCCTGAATGTAACAAACTTTGAACAAGAAAAAAAACTAACAATCATTATTGCTCACCATGGACCACAAACTTGCATCAAAACTGGATCAAACTACACAAACAATTTGTGTTGGCAATCCTTATTTTGGAAACGATTGTTTTCACTTGAGAAACATCCTGTATAAACAAAAAACATAATTTTGAATTTGATTTGTCTGTTTTTGATAACTCAATCAAAATCACCGATAAACACTTGACAGTTACCACAAGCTTACAAAAAAATGCATCCCCTACCAATTGTCCATCATTATCTCCTTTTTTTCCCCAAAATGGACATAGAAAAATATTGAAATGGCGGAAAGTTTATCTTTTTTTATCTCCCTGTCCATCCACATTTATCCTCTTACATCCCCTCAATATAATTAATTTGTAAATACAAACAAAATTGTTAATCAAAATACGGATTAAAGGGCTAGAAAAGAAAAAACACGGGATAAAAAGAATGCAATGGGGACGGAGTTTTCTATTTCTATCCCTCTACAACTTTGAATTTTCCATCCTCACTTCATCTCATCCTTATCGTTCTCTATTCCACTTGGTCTATTTCTTTCCTTTTTGAAAGCCGGCTTAAAACAATCAAAATATATTTCATCCAAAAATCGGATTTTTATACAGTCTGAAGACACAGCGCAAAACTTTCACATTTTAGTTTTCGAAATGAGTTTGATACTTTTAATACGACAGCATTAATTGATCTGCATTTTTCTATGATCAACAAGCATGATTCGAAATATGCTAAATGCTTGCAGATGATTGGCTTCGAAAAATTTTAATTGAGCGGTCCGACATTTTGCGGAGATATCCATATTTTTTAAACCAGGAGTTTTGTGATTGAAATTGGTTGTTATTATTATATTTTCTTATTTTTCATAAAAAACGAATAATTTGGTTCATAATAACTTGTGGTGAAAACTACAAAAATAAAGTATCCCTTTATCACTTTTTGGTTAGAATGCGTAGCCAATACTCCTGTTAACATGTGATTTTAACGTTGTGGCTACGCATTCTAACCAAAAAGTGATAAAGGGGTATGTAGCGATCATAATCTCTCATGTAGTTTATCGTCAGAAATATTTTGCGGTAAATACCTTCATAATTATGTAAAGAATAACTTAGGGAGCCTTAAAACTTAAACTCCCTTACTCCAGTATTTTTCATTTTAGATAAAACCAGCTTTTTTAAATCAAGACTTTTTCATTAACAAAATGACATATAAAACTCGTTATTATTATAATTTTTAAAAAAATTTACAAACTCCAGATAATGCACTTTCTCCCCACACCTCGATTTTTGCGTTTTCCATAACGCATACGCTTTTTTAAAATCCAAAATTTTGCGTTTTTGAAAAACAGCGTATCAAATAAGGTCTTAAGTGCTACAAAATAAGAACTCGGCTTCATCTTTCTTCACTTATTGCGAAATTACAACGTTTTATTTTTCAAGTTTCATAATACGTCTAGAAATCCGATAGTCATTTAAAAATGCAATTGATAAATTTTATTGTCATCTTAGGGTCTATATCCCTCTATCACTTTTTGGTTGGAATGCGTAGCCACAACGTTAAAATCACACGTTAAAAGGAGTAGTGGCTACGCATTCTAACCAAAAAGTGATAAAGGATATCTGACGTGTGCATCATTAACTCAACAGGTACAACGAAAACCGTTTGTTTTGGCTATTGAAAATTCGGGACGTGATTGCAATGTTCTCACAACAACAAATTTATTGTTAAACTGGTCGGGCGGTAACTGAAAAATGGGATCTGTAGATTTATTCTGGTAGCAACAGACATTTTCAAACATAAAAATAATTATTTTTCGACTCGATTTAATTCGTCGATAAGTTCGAGGTCAAATCGTTATATTCCGCCACGATGGAACAACCGAGAAAAAGACAAAAAAAATTTGTACTATGTGAGAAACAAAATAGGGAATAAAACGCCCACACAACGTGAATTTGCCTATACTTTCATTCACTCAGTACTAGACAATGTTTTCTGCCTTCTTACTCGGTTGTTCTTTGTGACATAGACTATGCCAAGGGGTTATATGTGTATTTTAACGAGTATTAAATTGAAAATTAAACTTTGACTTGCTTTTTGATCTTTGTTGGGGACTAAACTTTTTTTCTCAGATTTATTTTTAGAAGCTCAAAAAAACCAACATTCAAATGTTCCCATAAAACGTAGTTCGATGAAATGACGAAATAATCCTTTCAAAGGTTCATAAAAACAATTTCAAGATTTGAGACAAGGCTCTTTTCAGAGTGTGGCTAGAAAGTTATTCTTCGCAGCTGAATTGACGTTCGTTACGGCACTTTAAGGGCTTATGTTTGGTTTAATTAACATTCAATATTACTGACATGTAAATGAACCCAAAAAAATTTACGGTGGCTTTTTTTATCAAAATGACAATTCAAATATTATTTATGAAATATTTGAAGAATATATATGGGATGCATTCAAACCTCGATTATGAGGATAGAGATCAAAATTAGCTAAAGACGCATACCTTTACAATAATGACAAAAAGGTCTGATGGATTTACAACTCACTTTAAAACTTTAAATCTGTCAGATGTGAGTGATTTATCAAAAACCTCATCATTGGCGGCTTTTTATTCTAAATTTGTCCTATATTATAATTAAAGTTAATTATAATATTGAGGACAAATTTAGAGTTCTCTTTTTAAACAATTACGTCTTTGGCAATCGAAATTTTAAAAAACCTAAAATCAAAGCGTATAGATAGTTTAAATATGAACAGTATGTCACGTTTTCGCTTCCTTTTTTGAATTGGCATAATTGCTATCCGCCAATGAGAACGATCAATTTTTAGGTTAAACTAATCAAAACGGTTCATTCAAAATTATGCAAATAGGAAAAAGGAAGCAAAAACGTGACATACTGTTAATTATTTAAAAACATATACTGTTAATTGTCAAAATACACATCTATAATTTTATAAAATATTCATAAACAAGACAATTCGGGGAAATTAGTGTTTTGTGAAATTTTTCAGCGTGGGTGCAGCTATATGTCTGATATACCCGGCCAATGAGTGATGCGCATAGTTAATACACAACTGGAGAATCCCCTGATTGCTATTGTTAGTGGTAATTAAACATTGTAGATTTTTTATTATATTTCAATAAACTATTTCACTAACCTTACACCCTGTATAAAAAGCGCTCGACTCGTCGCATAAGCTATTTTGACAGCAACTACAGAATAAAAACAGCACTTTGTTTATTTGTGACGTATTTTATCTAAAAAGAGTTTTGAATTTATACTGTAAAAATTCGTGATGTTTCTTGAAAATGCGCCTACATCAGATCAATAAAAATAAAAAGTGTATTGATACGCGCTTTCAACTTTTTTCGTTCGACGCTCTCGGGCGTTTTAACCAGCCTACACGACATCACTAGCAACCTGCGGCCAGATACGGTATTTCAAATGTTAATGCTGAACTTGAACTTTCTTGAAACTTTCTGCGAAAAAAATTCTGACGAAGGTCGAACGGCCTCCTCATGTTATGTTGTCAGAAAACACATCATTAAAACCGCAAACACGTCAAGTTGACGTCGCATGTTAGATTTGCTATCGATAAAAGTCATTACAATGTTAGACAACCTCAGATTTTTGGTCAAAATTGAATCATAGTATCAATTAAAAAATTTCAGGTATTTTATTCTAAAATTGTACAAAAAAATTCTTAATTTCGTGAAACCAACAGCAGTTTGTCTTTTTCCGGTGGCGATTAAGACAAAAGCTTAAATTTAAGACTTTTTTTGTTGACACCTTAATTTTCTTATAAAAAACTCCGAAAGTGAATTTCTCACACAGTTATTTCGGACTGACAAATGACAAACATGGAAGTGAAAATGTCGTCTTTTCCCCAAATTCTTACTCGGCGGAGACATACTGTATTTGTTGATAAAAAGCAATTTCAATCCGCGAATTATTTCTGTAATATTTTGGTTATTAACTCGAAGCGTTGCAAAGTGTTCGCTGGCGACAAAAAATACCTTTTTATTATTTAGCTTAATTCTAAAACATAGTTTTCAAGGCTACATTACCAGTTAATAGTAAGACGATTTGCCACAATGCGAACACTTGTTTTGTAATATGATACACTCAGAATAATTGTCAAGTTTCATCAATGGTAATTTATCTCGGTCAGATCAGAATTTATAAAGATGATATGTTGATGATACGTACGACTGCAAATCCTGTTAATCACTGACTTTCAATGTGTGTAACAGCCACATGAATCAAGAAAACGGCTTCAGAGTCAAATTTTTTATGAAAAGTTGTAACAAGAATTGGCAAAAAATTCTAAAATATCGACTGTTTTAGCTTTCGCACAGAGGTGAAATAAACTTCTAAAAATCGTTCCCTGGTTTAATTTCATCATTTTCAAACAAAAAATCATAGATCTTATAAATGCGGAAGTGAGGTTATCATAGGGCCATTATGTCAGTTAAAAGCATAATTTATTAATCATTATGATGTAAAGTCTTTCAACATTTTTTAACCAAGCGAAGGTTTCACAAGTTCATTTCGTGTTAAACATAATCAAAAACGGCCTCAAAGATGATTGCGCCCAATTTGGACATATAATGTTCCAAAATTTAAAGGGAGTACCCGTCATAAATTAACGCTCCAACAAAAAGTGTTCTCAATTTTATTTTCATGATGTTTTTTCGGAAAAACTGAATAACTTGAAACCATTCGGTGATGTTCGTATCCTCATACTCTGTCAGAAACGTACTTTAAGTAATTTTGAAAAATTGAAATGGTCTTTGTTTTAATCATTGTTATCAATATATGAATTTTAAAAAATTCAAAGTACAGTCTTCCGAAACAAACTACACAGAAATGGATATTTCGATAATGACAAAACAATTTCCCCACTTATTTTCAGAGCATTTTCCGCCAACCGATAATTCAAATCAACCGCGAGCAAATTTTTATTCAAAAGTTGTCTTTCTCAACGTTATTTCACAAAAATTAGATTTTTTCACGAAAAATGTATATTTAAAAAACAACAAAAAAACTGCTCGACTTGTTTTTTCGATTTTTACTGTAGAAATGCTTTCAAAAATGACGAACAGAGTCGTTTTTTGCAATTTTGGTCAGTTAAAGTCGTAATTTTTTCATTGTATTAACGAATCGATTTTCATACAAATTAATTATTCAATAGGCAATTTAAAAGAAACTCCGAATTTTCAATTTCAGGTCTTAACTCCCAGAATCACATTTTGAAAAGAACATTTTGAGCTCAAGGTCATCTTATCAAATTTTTAAAAGTATCTAACGAATCGCAACTATCATGTTTTTGGTATCGGGATTACAAATTATAGTCAAATTATTATCCTTTCTAGCGCAAGGGTCAAAAACATTTTCTCATTTTACACACTTAAAAAAAATTCCATTATTTTTGTTACAATTTTATTTAACTTAAAAGCATTCGATTAGGTCAAAAATCGTAAATAAAGTTGACAATATAAGTTGTTCAGAAGATATTTTTGTTCAAATATAACAATATTTCCAAGTATATGTTGTGTTCTTAAAAGTATTGTGTTCTTAAATGTGTATAATTTCAGATATACTGGCTTCATATTCGGCCTCACACACCACAAAATCCTCCTTTTTTATAATAAGTGACAGCTTCAAAATTAACCCTCAAAATCTACTTCTATGTCGATGTCAATTACTAGAAATTTAAAGCATTTTAGAAAAACGAACTTAAAATTGAAAAAAACGAAGGTTCACCAAAATTAATTAAATTGTCAGATCAATCCAGAAAAATAGGACAATGAATCATTGTACCTAAGACAACTTGGGGTTGTTTGGTTTAAATTCGTCTCTAAAGAAAACTGGTATGACGTAACTTTTAACTTCACCATTCTAACACCGACACTTTCGACAGAATTTTTCATATTATTAACTCTGGGGGTATCCAGGTGTGAGTAAGGAGACGTTAAAAATCCAAATAATTTCCTTCAGATTCAGATAGCAAAATTTATGATATTTTTATTTAATTTGCAAAAGTCTTTATGTATTAATCTTTAATATCACAAATTTTTTATATCTCACGGATATTTTTTTAATATATTCCATTTTTGGTCCCTATACAAAGAAACACCATTAGGTTCAACGCCTAGGTTCAATCCCCAACCTCCTTCAGAAAATTAAACATCTTGACAAAAAACATCATTTTCTGCCAAAATATCGTCCGAAGATTTCCTTAAAAACTGTCCAATCTGACAAATTGCAATTTGTCCAGATTTTTATCGACTCATTTTTTCTATTTTGACTACAGGCGCTCCTGAGCTTAATTTTTGAAATTTAGAAAACTTTAATTCATTCCCAAGTGACGATAAATATGAGAAAATTTTACAATAAATTTTCATTTTATAAATAATTACAATATCACATGTCTGATCCGACAATTATAAAAATTTACAAGAAAAACATTCGGGATATTTTATGTCAAATTTTTTTTTATTTCAATATAGTCTGATCTGTTTGACCCTTTTACTGTTTTCAAGTTTTGCAACAAATCCTTTATTTTTTCAACTGGTCGAAAAATAAATCTTAATTATTACGAAAAAACCAAGGCGCAATATCTCACTTGGCGTGAAAATTATAGTTTCAAATCTTGTTACTCTTAGATTGTCAAAAAGAGACGTTTCCCCTGTATTGCACTGAGCATCTAAATGATGCTGAGGTGAAAATAATCGTCTGAGGCAAATTTTGGGCATGTTCTAGGTTAAAAGACTGACCAATCGTTAAATTCAAAATATCTTATAATATAATAATTGGTATAATAATATATAATCGATTCTATTAATTTTATCAATTTGATTTTGTTTGAAACTCTCCAAAAAATTGAAAAAAAATTCAAATTACAATATCATTTTTCAGCGCCTTTTTAATATTCAAAATAAACCTTGAAAATTAAACGTTAGAAGACTTTTTCTGGTTTAATTTCATTAAGTTAATGTTTATCCTTACCAAAGTCACTATCGATAGTAATTAGGGTTTAAAAAACTATATCAGGACCAGGGATCGGATTTTTTCAAAATTTGACCGGGTCGGGTCGTTTTTTTTTCTGAAAATGTTTGAAACCCCTTTTTGAAACAACTTATTGATCCAGTCCTGAGATATTTGCAAGTTTTTTTGGAAGTTTAAAATAAAAAACTTGATCATCTCAGAAATTTGATAAAAAAATATAAAAATGATCCGATTGGGAACATGGTTTTTCAAATAACATATTTATAACAAACAATTGAGAGAATTTGAGGATAAGTTATGGAGTCTTGCGAATTTTGCAATTAATCTAACAAAACCTCAATGAGATGACTTTTTGGAAGCCTTCTGTTAACCCCCTCACTCATAAAAGTATCTATTCCCCAGGCAAACAGATCCATTTATTCATCCCACTTTTAGCGCGGTAAAACAGAAAAAATTTACAAAATCTTAACATGATTGTTTTCAAGTTTCTACAGTTAAGGAGGGTGGTCGTCGTATTTTAAGGCGAAAAACGGGGTTTTAATTGCCAATTATTGCGAAAGTACAAATTGTTGGACAAAGTTTCACCTCTAACTAATGTATTTGAGCAAAAATCTAGCATCCTATAAAAAAGTCGAATGTGACGGGTAGCTCGTCCAATCAGAAACGTGCTTACAAAACTGGCTGAATTATTTTGTCAAAATGTATATCCTCCCTGCGTTTTAAGGTACAACAATGATTTATGACTTAAATAAACGGGACAAACGTGAACAGATAATCGAGTGGAGTTTTTTTGAAAATTATTGGATTTGGTCTCAGTATCACCAAAAAACAGTTTTTAGGGGGTATCAATCAAAATGTATCTCCTCCCTGGATTTTAAAGTAACACAGTAAAAACCTACATGAATGTGCAGCTGAAAAGTCCGCGCATATTATCGAGTTGCGTTTTGTCTTAATTTCTCACTTGTTTTTTTGTAAATTGCGTTTTAAATTTCCAAAAATCAAGAAATTTCTACTTTTTTCAAACGAAATATTTTTGAACATCAAAAAGTGCTTTCCTAGCCATGTATCAAAATAAAACGAGTACCAAAATTCTTGTTATTTTCCATATTTTCATAAATAAGGCATAAAAATAAAATTGAGAAAATTTGTTTCTAGAGCATCATTTTGCGAAGACCACCCCCTTAAGAAGTGGTCTAAGTGAATTTTGATATTTTTGAGGCTTGGTATGGGTAAATTGACAGGGATGAGAACTTTCTGAGGAAAACAAAGAAAATCTCTATCCTTTATCTCGCGATTACATTTGATAGTACCATCTGGTCACCTGTCGTTTGACATGAGTGCCTCGGCTTTTTTCTGGGAAACAAGGATCCTAAAGTTTTATCAGAAACTTTTGAGATTTAGTGAAAATCCTGGTGAATAAACCCCCTGGCAAACAAATTCATATATGGATCTCTCTTTTAGCGCGGCATAACAGAAAAAATTAACAACATCTGAACATGATTGTTTTCAAGTTTTGGAGATCAAGGATGGACTTGAGTTGATAGCGTATAAAATAAAGAAATTTTGATGTTGATCTTATTTATTAAAAACAATAAATTATTCGGAGAATTTTCGAAAATTGAAACTTACATTTTAAATCAGGGGTCGGCATATCCTGATCGGATCGGATCTAATTTGATCAGATCGGATTAACTTTTTTTCGATCCGATTCGATCCGATCAGGTTTTTGTCATCCTCCGATCCGATCAAGTTCGATTCGATCATGTTTTTTAAAAAATGCGATCCGATCAAGTTCGATCCGATCAGGTTTTTGAAAATGCGATCCGAATTGTAAATTATGATTTATTTTTCATTTTGACTGCAGTTGATATAATCGTTGTGATATCGCGGATGAAATTTTCAACATTTTAATTAAACAAAAAACGTGAAAATTTACTTTTAAGATTATTTATTCCGAAATAACAATGAAAATGAAGGTCCAGAATACGGTACTTCTTTATTTATAAAACTTTCTCGATCTTTCAAACACGCCTCTAATATAAGGCGGCATCGTTTTATGTCTAGCGTGCCCGTAAAACAAAGGGAGTCGAAGACCCCCCCTTAATTAGAACACTTATTTTTTTTGATCTAGATCGACAAATAATTGATCGGATCGTCTTTTTTTCGATCTGATCCAATCAGGTTTTTGAAATCTGCGATCAGATCAAGTTCGATCCGATCAGATTTTAAAAATTTGCAATCCGATCAAGTTCCATCTGATCAGGTTTTAAAAATCTGCGATCCGATCAAGTTCGATTCGATCAGGTTTTAAAAATNAACTGATCGGATCGAAACTTGATCGATCCGAAATTTAAAACCTGATCGGATCGAACTTGATCGATCGAAATTTGAAAAACCTGATCGGATCAAGATTTGAAAAACCTGATCAGATCCGACTCAAATTGATCGGATCCATTTTTGACCCAGGACCTGATCGCCCGTTTAAATAGACAGTATGTGTTTTTTTTGAGGGGACAGCATATCCAGTTTCCAGGAGAAGCTTGTAGATCATATTTGGTGAGCAATTCTCCCGAAATTGTTTACTTTTGTTCCTTCCGAAAAAAAAACAGAACTGTATAAGACTACTGAGTCCAATGGACTCAGAAAATGAAAGTGTCGCCTTACTAGCTCTTTTCTTGGCTTGTGAAAATTGACCATGGGCCATGGTTCTAATATTGAGCCCTGCAGGATTTTTTTCAATTATTTCCCTAAGCATAGTTATGTAAAAATTAACAATTAAATGAGCAAACATTTTTTATTTTATTAAGTATCGTGTTAAGTATTTCGGCATTCAAATTTTTATAAATAAAACTTTCTTTTACAAAACATGTATTACCCTCTCTACACCTAATGAAAATCTTTTAATGCATCATATTATGTCGGTACTTTTTGAAACAACAAAAATATTTCCTAAAATATACAACAGTTAAAAAATTAATTACTCTCCATCTATACGTGTCTCCAACTGTTCGATTTGGGTATTCTGTGATGTTTCACGTAATGTTGCTGACCTGTTATTCTCGTGGATGTTAGTAAAGATTTTGCATCTCCCTCAATTTCACTGAGATACGCACAATGAATGTTCCATATTCCATTGTTTTGTGCTGATTTGTTTCATTTTGGTAACTAAAACATTCGCAGAAATTTTATGGTGGAGCAGTAAGCAAATCGGTGAAATGCATTTTGGGCGCCGTTTTTTTTAATGGAGTATTGTAGATTATGAGCATGTGATTTTTCGCATGTACACGGAAAAATTCAAATTTCGAAATTCAAATAGACATAATGATCTATTCAGAATTCATCTTAGATATTAAGAATGCAAATAAAAAGTATATGGCTTATTTTTAGATTCCAAAAAATAGAAATAAAAATTTTGTAAACATAAGAGAAATGATCAATAATATTCGGGTGTCGAAGGTATTTTCTTAACTATTAAATGCTACAATAGGAAAACGCAATTATTTTAATAGCAACTGAATAGTACCTGGAATTCTCTCGCGCCACCTAAAAATGCTCTTGTGTCTGCTACTCGTTTTATGAATAATTTCGTTACATTTGATAATAAAAATTTTACATATTAGATTATTATTGAATTTATATTAATCTCCAAATAATAATACTCATTAATAGTGCAGTCATGAATTATATGAGTCAGGTTATTAATCATTTATTCTTCACAAGTTTTAAGTGTTAAAAAATCAAAGATAAATATCTATTAGCTTGAATGTTAATTTTTCTTTCGCCATATCCTTTTCGAACGGAACTCCATCTCAAAACGTTACTTTTATTCATAGCGCGTGTTGCTCAACTCATGTGTTCTTAGTGATTTTGATATGATTATAGGCAAGGGTCTTGATAATGGGACCTAATTTTCGGTGTGTAATCACTCAGCTACTCAGAACAATCCCTAGACACATCCGTGGGTTACACGCGCTGTATAAAGATTAGTAACGTTTTTGAGATGGAGTTCCGTTCGAGAAGAGGATATCTTCTTGCCAATCTCTTTAATAATTGACGAGAGCTCAGACTAGTCTGGTCAGACATCTCGCAACTTCGCCAGTCTAATCATTTTTTTGCACAAATTGGTGGGAGATTAGTATTGTCACTATATCCTAGATCCGATAGCGTCCTATCCGATTGGAAATGAAACAGATAGACTCGCGAGTTTCATTATTTTCAGCGGAGGGCGCCATATTTACACCTATCACCTCTTTTGGTTAATTCGAACGATTTATTAAAGATATTAATCTGTCATGATTCTGAGGCCCAAGTACTTTAAGATCTCTATTTTAATTCCCTATTCTTTTAAGGCAGATAACGAGATTTAGAGTTACTTCGGGTATGAATGGAGTATTTCATTGATATTTTATAACTATTATTTTTATACAGTATGTTTTTTTTCACTTGTAAAAATAAAAGATTGGCTTTTGCGTAATTCGCCGCAATATATAAATGTAATTATAGGCCAAGTTAATATTTTTAACACCCTTCGCTTTCGACGCTACTCATCTCAAGATAGGTTGCCTTTTTCAAAATACTCCAGCAGGTGGATTCCACCTAGTTACCATATTTTTATTTGGCAGAAATCTTTGGCCAACAGCCAATTAAAGACAAATTCCATCATCAGTATTTTGAATTTTATTTTCAGTTTGTTGATATTTTCCCATGATGAGCCACAAGTTGGGCACAACTTCTTCACAGTATCATTTTATTATGCTTTAGATCCAAAGTATTTCATTTCCTGATGATAAACAAGTCGTTTTATCAAATGGTAACTGGCTATCACTACAGTATTCCATGGATCTTTGCCATTTTTGATTGAACTTCTCTTGTTTGATAATTCTCATTTGGTCTGTCATTCGGACTGCTCTGTGCAAATGAAACAAGATCATCAGAAATATAATTCTCTGGAATTTAATCCGCCCAATGTGTTACACATTTTAAAGGCGGTGGACCCTCCATACTGATCCACGCTTTTTTTATTTAATACTTGGTGGCCGCTTACAGCTCGTTTAAAAATCAAATTTATTCTTAACTACAGGTCCGCCGCTACAGTTTCCTAACTAAGCTACAAAGACTGACCCAAAAAGTGTGGTCCATTTAGTGATTAAGTGCTGGAAGCTACATTGGGGGGGGGGACTATATTTAATGAAAACAAACTTTGGGTATAGCAACTTGCTACCTCTTTTTTGATCTTTCAAAAAGCTATAATTCAGGAAATTTATACAAAAATTAAACTTACGTTTTGAAAACAAACTCTGCAATTCTGCTTTCAGGCTGTCATAAAAATAGCATGAATTATCAACACAACACCTCCACAACCCGAACCAGTTAGAAGCAATTCGACACTTCAAAATGGTTACCATTTGTCGTTGAGGCTAGGGAGCAGGACATGTATTTTAATTTTTAATAAAGTGAACTCACTTTAGAAAAAATGTGGTAACTTTAAAGCGAAATGTTTTTTGAAGATATATTTGGGTATCACTGGATCGAATTCTCACAACTTGCTTGAAAATGACACTGCGACCATTTTCTGCTCATTTATCAATTGATAATACTTTGTACGATCCTGAGACATTTGTTTATCCCTTTATATCAATGATTTATGTTCTCTGTTGTCCTTATTTTCTCGATGGTTTTCTGATTTATTTGTTTATAAATTCACAATACCCTCAGTGTCCCGACCATCGTATGGCTCAATATTATTTATAGAATATTCAGGAGTAGTCGAGTGGAGGTCTCTTGCCGTTTTTTTGGACAGAAAATCATACAGCATCAACCCATCAGATACACTACAAGCAAACGAATTTCAAGACCTTCATTGTTTTGTCAGAGTACCCAGGGTATGCACCCATCTCTACTCTGAAAGCTAGCACTGCGCAGTAGTCAGCTATAATCCGCGTGAATTTTAATTCCGGGACAAAACTCAGGTTTAAATGATGAAAAGTGACAAAGAAAGAGCTTAAAATCTACATTAATCCATACTATAAGACGTAAAAACAAGACTTCTAGGAGAGAATTTAACTAGCGACGTAGAAAAAAATTAGTGTGGTTGTGTGTTGATTATAATTTTTGTAGGATACTCTCTTATTACGAAAACTGCGATCCGATCAAGTTCGATCCGATCCGGTTTTATTAATTTGCGATCCGATCAAGGTCGATCCGATCAGGGTTTAAAAATTTGCGATCCGATCAAGTTCGATCCGATCAGGTTTTAAAAATTTTCGATTCGATCAGGTTTTCAAAATTTGCGATCCGATCAGGTTTTCAAAATTTGCGATCCGACCAAATTCGATCCGATCAGGTTTTAAAAATTGCGATCCGATCAAGTTCGATCCGATCAGGTTCTAAAATTTGCGATCCGATCAAAGTTCGTTCCGATCAGGATTTAAAAATTTGCGATCCGATCTAGTTCGATCCGATCAGGTTTTCAAAATTTGTGATCGATCAAGTTCCATCTGATCAGGTTTTAAAATCTGCGATCACGAATCAGTTCGATTCGATCAGGTTTTAAAATTTGCATCCGATCAAGTTCGATCCGATCAAGTTTTCAAAATTTGCGATCCGTCAAGTTCGATCCGATCAGGTTTTCAAAATTTGTGATCCGATCAAGTTTGATCGATCAGGTTTAAAATCTGCGATCCGATCAAGTTCGATCCGGTCGTTTTATAAATTTGCGATCCGATCAAATTCGATCGCGATCAGGGTTTAAAAATTTGCGATCCGATCAAGTTCGATCCGATCAGGTTTAAAAAATTTGCGATCGATCAAGTTTGATCCGAATAGTTAAAATTGGCGATCAGTCAAGTCGATCCGATCAGTTCAATTTGCGATCCGACCAAGTTCGATCCGATCAGTTTTTAAAATTTGCGAGTCCGATCAAGTTCGATCCGAGTCAGGTTTTCCAAATTTGCGATCCGATCTAGTTCGATCCGATCAGGTTTTCAAAAGTTATGCCGACCCCTGTTTTAAACGGCTAATTGTATAATTGCAAAACTCTGAGAATCATGTGTATCCAAAGTTTCTACAGTTAAAGGGGGTACTGGTCGCTGGAATTGACTTTTCTGGATGAGATATCAGCCGAACCGGGAAACTATGGGACAATTAAGATTAGCCATGTTGTAGATCCATCCTTAAGGATGTGGGGGACGATAATTTGGCTCTTTTTTACACTTTTTCAAGCAAAGTTTCTCAGAAACCTGGCTCCAGAAATAATTAATTTTTCTTCCAAATACGTAGTACAACTCTTGTGAAAGTTGCCAGTACTATTCAGAGCATCTGATA
>SCLH01001583.1:3466-32485 GCA_004367855.1 Oikopleura vanhoeffeni | reverse complement strand
GATCTCCAAAAAAACTTTCAATTTATTGGTTGTTAAGGGGGTAGCAGCGATGTGGCAGACTGGCGTCAATTAACTTACGAAAATAATTAGTTGGTTTATTTTTTTGTGCTTATTATCGTTTAGCTGAACCACAATAAATGTGTATCAGCTCATTAAAATAATTTTTTATCTATTTAAGGAAACGATTTGAGTTCAAACTTTTATTTATAATTCGTAAAATTTTCGAGAAAATTCAAAGCATTATGAAAATTTTAAGCATTTTTCGTCAAAATTTTTCTGATTAATTTATGAAAATTTGTGAATAAAAACGAAAAAAATAGCCACTTTAACTTTTTTCATGCATGTCTACATATTTTCTGACTGCTGTTTGAAAAATCATGAAATGTTTTTTGTCATTTTGTTGTCGATCTTTAGAATATTATGAAAAATTTCCGCAAATCAGTCCAAAAAATTTTTAATTAGTAGTTTTTTGAAATCTCTGTGAAAATAGGCCGAATCACTTGTGAAATTTTGTAGTATCTATTTGTTTCCGTATTTCAACCGATGCAAGGGTCAAGTGATATCGTTTCTGAACTTCTGATGAAATTTACAACACTTGCTTAAGGAACCGGTTTGTGCCATTTGGCACGCAATTTATAAAAAATTTATTTATTTTTTAAAAAATCTGTATTAAAATTGCGGGTTAATGGACTTACTAACTTTGAAAGTCAGGACATTTTTTAATATTTAAACTCAATTGAAGGTCATTTTTTTTCCTAAAAAGCTGTTTCTCTATTTTTCATGGAAAAAAACTTTCATATTTAAGAAATTTTTGCATGTGGATAATGATTCTCCCCACTAATTAGTGCATTACACCCGACAATGTCTGAAGTTTATTAATATCGCCTTTAAAAAAAAATCCACATCGGGTCATGTTGGAAATGGAGTTGTAATGAAAAGTGGTTTTTGATATTTTTACAGATACTTAAGTATGTAAAAAATTTAAAAATATAAACGTTTGCAAGTATGAACACTTTCATTTTAGATAAAAAATAAAATAAAAAATTTTTCACATTTTTTCTTTTAAAAGTCACTCCGAAAAAATGTACCAATCTGCCACATCGCTGCTACCCCCTTAAGCCAGGAAAGACATGAATATCCTTACATAAACAAAGAAAAAATAAAACGACACTCACTAAAGTTTCACAAATGATACATTGACACCATGATTTTTTTAAAAAAATTAAAAGCAATCCGAAAAAATAAGCTTTGATTAATTTAAATCTTTTCGAAACATCTTAAATCAATTTTGTTTCATCAATAATCGATTCTTTAAGTCTTACAAGTGAAAACATGAATAATTACGATTTTGAATATTAAATTCAAATCAGTTAAATCAAATTCATCATGTTTAACAAGCCACAAAAACGCCCCTGAATGTAACAAACTTTGAACAAGAAAAAAACTAACAATCATTATTGCTCACCATGGACCACAAACTTGCATCAAACTGGATCAAACTAAACAAACAATTTGTGTGGCAATCCTTATTTTGGAAACGATTGTTTCACTTGAGAAACATCCTGTATAAACAAAAAAACATAATTTTGAATTTGATTTTCTGTTTTTGATAACTCAATCAAAATCACCGATTAAACACTTGACAGTTACCACAGCTTACAAAAAATGATCCCCTACCAATTGTCCATCATTATCTCCTTTTTTTCCCCAAAATGGACATAGAAAAATATGAAATGGCGGAAAAGTTTATTTTTTTTATCTCCCTGTCCATCCACATTTATCCTCTTACATCCCCTCAATATAATTAATTTGTAATACAAACAAAATTTGTTAACAAAATACGGATTAAAGGCTAGAAAAGAAAAACACGGGATAAAAAGATCAATGGGGACGGAGTTTTCTATTTCTATCCCTCTACAACTCTGAATTTTCCATCCTCACTCATCTCATCCTTATCGTTCTCTATTTCCACTTGGTCTATTTCTTTCCTTTTTGAAAGCCGGCTTAAAACAATCAAAATATTTCATCAAAAATGATTTATACAGTCTGAAGACACAGCGCAAAACTTTCACATTTTAGTTTTCGAATAGTTTGATACTTTTAATACGACAGCATTAATGATCTGCATTTTCTATGATCAACAAGCATGATTCGAAATATGCTAAATCTTGCAGATGATTGGCTTCGAAAAATTTTAATTGAGCGGTCCGACATTTTGCGGAGATATCCATATTTTTTAAACCAGGAGTTTTGTGATTGAAATTTGGTTGTTATTTGATATTTCTTATTTTTCATAAAAAACGAATAATTGGTTCATAATAACTTTGTGGTGAAAACTACAAAATAAGTTCACCTTTATCACTTTTTGGTTAGAATGCGTAGCCAATACTCTTGGTTAACATGTGATTTTAACGTTGGGCTACGCATTCTAACCAAAAATGATAAAGGGGTATGTAGCGATCATAATCTCTCATGTAGTTTATTCGTCAGAAATATTTTGCGGTAAATACCTTCATAATTATGTAAAGAATAACTTAGGGAGCCTTAAAACTAAACTCCCTTACTCCAGTATTTTTCATTTTAGATAAAACCAGCTTTTTTAAATCAAGACTTTTTCATTAACAAAATGACATATAAAACTCGTTATTATTATAATTTTAAAAAAAATTTACAAACTCCAGATAATGCACTTTCTCCCACACTCGATTTTTGCGTTTTCCATAACGCATACGCTTTTAAAATCCAAAATTGCGTTTTGAAAAACAGCGTATCAAATAAGTCTTAAGTGCTCAAAATAAGAACTCGGCTTCACTTTTTCACTTATTGCGAAATTACAACGTTTTATTTTTCAAGTTTCATATACGTCTAGAAATCCGATAGTCATTTAAATGCAATGATAAATTTATTGTCATCTTAGGTCTATATCCCTCTATCACTTTTGGTTGGAATGCGTAGCCACAACGTTAAAATCACACGTTAAAGAGTAGTGGCTACGCCTTCTAACCAAAAAGTGATAAAGGGATATCTGACGTGTGCATCATTAACTCAACAGGTTACAACGAAAACCGTTTGTTTTAGGCTATTGAACGGGACGTGATTGCAATGTTCTCACAACAACAAATTTAATTGTATAACTGTCGGGCGGTAACTGAAAAATGGGATCTGTAGATTTATTCTGTAGCAACAGACATTTTCAAACATAAAATAATTATATTTTCGACTCGATTTTAATTCGTCGATAAGTTCGAGGTCAAATCGTTATTATTCCGCCACGATGAACAACCGAGAAAAAGACAAAAAAAAATTTGTACTATGTGAGAAACAAAATAGGGAATAAAACGCCCACACAACGTGAATTTGCCTATACTTTCATCACTCAGTACTAGACAATGTTTTCTGCCTTCTTACTCGGTTGTTCTTTGTGACATAGACTATGTCAAAGGTTATATTGTGTATTTAACGACAGTATTTAATTGAAAATTAAACTTTGACTTGCTTTTTGATCTTTGTGGGACTAAACTTTTTTCTCAGATTTATTTTTAGAAGTCAAAAAACAACATTCAAATGTTCCCTAAAACGTAGTTCGATGAAATGACGAAATAATCCTTTCAAAGGTTCATAAAAACAATTTCAAGATTTGAGAACAAGGCTCTTTTCAGAGTGTGGGTAGAAAGTTATTCTTCGCAGCTGAATTGACAGTCGTTACGCGCACTTTAAGCGCTTATGTTAGGTTTAATTAACATTCAATATTACTGACATGTTAAATGAACTCAAAAAAATTTACGGTGGCTTTTTTTATCAAAATGACAATTCAAATATTATTTATGAAATATTTGAAGAAATATATATCTGAATGGATTTACAACTCATTAAAACTTTAAATCTCCTGTCAGATGTGAGTGATTTCAAAAACCTCATCATTGGCGGCTTTATTCTAAATTTGTCCATATATATAATTAATTAATAATATTTGAGGACAAATTTAGAGTTCTCTTTTTAAACAATTACGTCTTTGCAATCGAAATTTAAAAAAACCTAAATCAAAAGGTATAGATAGTTTAAATATGAACAGTATGTCACGTTTTTGCTTGCTTTTTTAAATTGGGCATAATTGCTATCCGCCAATGAGAACGATCAATTTTTAGTGTTTAAACTAATCAAAACGGTTCATTCAAAATTATGCAAATAGGAAAAAAAGGAAGCAAAAACGTGACATACTGTTAATTATTTAAAAACATATACTGTTAATTGTCAAATACACATCTATAATTTTATAAAATCATTAAACAAGACAAGTCGGGAAATTAGTGTTTTTGTTTGAAATTTTCAGCAGTGGGTGCAGCTATAGTCTGATATACCCGGCCAATGAGTGATGCGCATAGTTAATACACAACTGGAGAATCCCCTGATTGCTATTGTAAGTTGGTTAATTAAACATTGTAGATTTTTTATATATTTCAATAAACTATTTCACTAACCTTACACCTGTATAAAAAGCGCTCGACTCGTCGCATAAGCTATTTTGACAGCAACTACAGAATAAAACAGCAATTTGTTTATTTGTGACGTATTTTATCTAAAGAGAGTTTGAATTTATACTGTAAAAATTCGTGATGTTTCTTGAAAATGCGCCTTCATCAGATCATAAAAATAAAAAGTGTATTGATACGCGCTTTCAACTTTTTTCGTTCGACGCTCTCGGGCGTTTTAACCAGCCTACACGACATCACTAGCAACCTGGTGCCAGATACGGTATTTCAAATGTTAATGCTGAACTTGAACTTTCTTAAAGTTTCTGCGAAAAAAATTCTGACGAAAGGTCGAACGCCTCTTCATGTATGTTGTCAGAAACACATCATTAAAACCGCAAACACGTCAAGTTGACGTCAGCATGTAGATTTGCTATCGATAAAAGTCATTACAATGTTAGACAAACCTCAGATTTTGGTCAAAAATTGAATCATAGTATCAATTAAAAAATTTCAGGTATTTTATTCTAAAATTGTACAAAAAAATTCTTAATTTCGTGAAACCAACAGCAGTTTGTCTTTTCCGGTGGCGATTAAGACAAAAGCTTAAATTTAAGACTTTTTTTGTTGACACCCTTAATTTCTTATAAAAAACTCCGAAAGTGAATTTCTCACACAGTATGTTCGGACTGACAAAGAACAAAACATGGAAGTGAAAATATCGTCTTTTCCCCAAATTCTTACTCGGCGGAGACATACTGTATTTGTTGATAAAAAGCAATTTCAATCCGCGAATTATTCTGTAATATTTTGGTTATTTAACTCGAAGCGTGCAAAGTGTTCGCTGGCGAAAAAAATACCTTTTCTTATTATTTAGCTTTAATTCTAAAACATAGTTTCAAGGCTACATTACCAGTTAATAGTAAAGACGATTTGCCACAATGCGAACACTATGGTTTGTAATATGATTACACTCAGAATAATTGTCAAGTTTCAATGGTAATTTATCTCGGTCAGATCAGAATTTATTTAAAGATGATATTGTTGATGATACGTACGACTGCAAATCCTGTTAATCACTGACTTCAATGTGTGTAACAGCCACATGAATCAAGAAAACGGCTCAGAGTCAAATTTTTTTATGAAAGTGTGTAACAGAATTGGCAAAATTCTAAAATATCGACTGTTTTAGCTTTCGCACAAGGTGAAATAAACTTCTAAAAATCGTTCCCTGGTTTAATTTCAATCATTTTCAAACAAAAAATCATAGATCATATAATGCGCGAAGTGAGGTTATCATAGGGCCATTATGTCAGTTAAAAGCATAATTTATTAATCATTTATGATGTAAAGTCTTTTCAACATTTAAAACCAAGCGAAGGTTTCACAAGTCATTTCGGTTAAACATAATCAAAAACGGCCTCAAAGATGATTGGGCCCAATTTGGACATATAATGTTCCCAAAATTTAAAGGGAGTACCGTCATAAATTAACGCTCCAACAAAAAGTGTTCTCAATTTTATTTTCATGATGTTTTTCGGAAAAAACTGAATAACTGAAACCATTCGGTGATGTTCGTATCCTCATACTCTGTCAGAAACGTACTTTAAGTAATTTTGAAAAATTGAAATGGTCTTTGTTTAATCATTGTTATCATATATGAATTAAAAAAATTCAAAGTACAGTCTTCCGAAACAAACTACACAGAAATGGATATTTCGATAATGACAAAACAATTCCCCACTTATTTTTTCAGAGCATTTTCCGCCAACCGATAATTCAAATCAACCGCGAGCAAATTTTTATTCAAAAGTTGTCTTTCTAACGTTATTTCACAAAAATTAGATTTTTCACGAAAAATGTATATTTAAAAAACAACAAAAAAACGCTCGACTTGTTTGTTTTCGATTTTTACTGTAGAAATGCTTTCAAAAATGGACGACCGAGTCGTTTTTGCAATTTTGGTCAGTTAAAGTCGTAATTTTTTCATTGTATTAACGAATCGATTGTTATAGCAAATTAATTATTCAATATGCATTTGAAGAAACTCCGAATTTTCAATTTCAGGTCTTAACTCCCAGAATCACATTTTGAAAAGAACATTTTGAGCTCAAGGTCATCTTATCAAATTTAAAAAGTATCTAACGAATCGCAACTATCATGTTTTGGTATCGATATAAAATTATAGTCAAATTATTATCCTTTCTTCGCGCAAGGGTCAAAAACATTTTCTCATTTTAGACACTTAGAAAAATTTCATTATTTTTTTACAATTTTATTGAACTTAAAAGCATTCGATTAGGTAAAAATCGTAAATTAAGTTGACAGTATAAGTTGTTCAGAAGATATTTTTGTTCAAATATAACAATATTTCCAAGTATATGTTGTGTTCTTAAAAGTATTGTGTTCTTAATGGTATAATTTCAGATATTTGGCCTCAAAAACCACAAACCTCTTTTTTTTTAATAAGTGACAGCTTCAAAATTAACCCTCAAATCTCTTTCTATGTCGATGTCAATTTATAGAAATTTAAAGCATTTTAGAAAAACGAACTTAAAATTGAAAAAACGAAGGTTCACCAAAATTAATTAAATTGTCAGATCAATCCAGAAAAATAGGACAATGAATCATTGTACCTAAGACAACTTGGGTTGTTTTGGTTTAAAATTCGTCTCTAAAGAAAACTGTATGACGTAACTTTTAAACTTCACCATTCTAACACCGACACTTTCGACAGAATTTTCATATTATTAACTCTGGGGTATCCAGGTGTGAGTAAGGAGACGTTAAAATCCAAATAATTTCCTTCAGATTCAGATAGCAAAATTTATGATATTTTTATTTAATTTGCAAAAGTCTTTATGTATTGAATCTTAATATCAAATTTTTATAGTTCAAGGATATTTTTTTATATATATTCCATTTTGGTCCTAATACAAAGAAACACCATAGGTTCAACCGCCTAGGTTCAATCCCTAACCTCCTTCAGAAATTAAACAATCTTGACACAAAAACATCATTTTCTGCAAAATATCGTCCGAAGATTCCTTAAAAACTGTCCAATCTGACAAATTGCAATTTGTCCAGATTTTTATCGACTCATTTTTTCTATTTTGACTACAGGCGCTTCTGAGCTTTATTTTTGAAATTTAGAAAACTTTAATTTTGCATTTCCAAGCTGACTGATTAAATTATGAGAAAATTTTTACAATAAATTTTCATTTTATAAATAATTTACAATATCACATGGACTGATCCGACATTACTAAAAATTTACAAGAAAAAATTCGGATATTTTATGTCAAATTTTTTATTTCAATATTTAGTCTTGATTCTGTTTGACCTCTTTTTAATGTTTTCAAGTTTGCAACAAATCCTTTATTTTTTCAACTGGTCGAAAAATAAATCTTAATTATTACGAAAAAACCAAGGCGCAATATCTCACTTGGCGTGAAAAATTATAGTTTCAAATCTTGTTACTCTTAGATTGTCAAAAAGAGACGTTTCCCGCTTATTGCACTGTGCATTTAAATGATGCTGAGGTGAAAATAATCGTCTGAGGCAAATTTTGGGCATGTTCTAGGTTAAAAGACTGACCAATCGTTAAATTCAAAATATCTTATAATATAATAATCGGTATAATAATATATAATCGATTCTATAATTTATCAATTTGATTTTTGTTTGAAACTCTCCAAAAATTGAAAAAATTTCAAATTACAATATCATTTTTCAGCGGCTTTTTAATATTCAAAATAAACCTTGAAATTAAACGTTAGAAGACTTTTTCTGGTTTCATTTCATTAAGTTAATGTTTATCCTTACAAAGTCACTATCGATAGTAATTAGGGTTTAAAAAACTATATCAGGACCAGGGATCGGATTTTTTCAAAATTTGACCGGTCGGGTCGTTTTTTTTTTCTGAAATGTTTGAACCCCCTTTTTGAAACAACTTATGATCCAGTCCTGAGATATTTGCAAGTTTTTTTGGAAGTTTAAAATAAAAAACTTGATCCTCTCAAGATTTGATAAAAAATATAAAATGATCCGATTGGGAACATGGTTTTTCAAATTACATATTTATAACAAACAATTGAGAGATTTGGAGGTAATATGGAGTCTTGCGAATTTTGCAATTAATCTAACAAAACCTCAATGAGATGACTTTTTGGAAGCCTTCTGTTAACCCCTCACTCCATAAAAGTATTCTATTCCCAGGCAAACACGATCCATTTATTCATCCACTTTTAGCGCGGTAAAACAGAAAAAATTACAAAATCTTAACATGATTGTTTTTCAAGTTTCTACAGTTAAGGAGGTGGTTCGTCGTATTTTAAGCGAAAAACGGGTTTTAATTGCCAATTATTGCGAAAGTACAAAATTGTTGGACAAAGTTTCACCTCTAACTAATGTATTTGAGCAAAAAATCTAGCATCCTATAAAAAAGTCGAATGTGACGGTAGCTCGTCCAATCAGAAACGTGCTTACAAAACTGGCTGAATTATTTTTGTTCAAAATGTATATCTCCCTGCTTTTAAGGTACAACAATGATTTATGATTAAATAAACGGGACAACGTGAAACGATAAATTCGAGTGAGTTTTTTTGAAATTATGATTTGGTCTCGTATCACAAAAACACAGTTTTTTAGGGGGTATCAATCAAAATGTACTCCTCCCTGGATTTAAAGTAACACAGTAAAAACCTACATGAATGTGCAGCTGAAAAAGTCCGCGCATATTATCGAGTTGCGTTTTGTCTTAATTTCTCACTTGTTTTTTTGTAAATTGCGTTTTAAATTTCCAAAATCAAGAAATTTCTTCTTTTTTCAAACGAACTATTTTTTGAACATCAAAAAGTGCTTTTCTAGCCATGTATCAAAATAAAACGAGTACCAAAATTCTTTGTTATTTTCCATATTTTCATAAATAAGGCATAAAAATAAAATTGAGAAAATTTGCGAAGACCACCCCTTAAGAAGTGGTCTAAGTGAATTGATATTTTTGAGGCTTGTATGGGTTAAATTGACAGGGATGAGAACTTTCTGAGGAAGACAAAGAAAATCTCTATCCTTTATCTCGCGATTACATTCGATAGAACCATCTAGTCACCTGTCGTTTGACATGAGTGCCTCGGGCTTTTTCTGGGAAACAAGGATCCTAAAGTTTTATCAGAAACTTTTTGAGATTTAGTGAAAATCTGGTGAATTAACCCCCTGCAAACAGATTCATATATGGATCTCTCTTTTAGCGCGGCATTAACAGAAAAATTAACAACATCTGAACATGATTGTTTTCAAGTTTTTGGAGATCAAGGATGGACTTAGTTGATAGCGTATAAAATAAAGAAATTTTGATGTGATCTTATTATTAAAAACAATAATTATTCGGAGAATTTCGAAAATTGAAACTTACATTTAAATCAGGGGTCGCAATCCTGATCGGATCGGATCTAATTTGACAGATCGGATACTTTTTTTCGATCCGATTTCGATCCGATCAGGTTTTTGTCGATCCTCCGATCCGATCAAGTTCGATCGATCATGTTTTTTAAAAAATGCGATCGATCAAGTTCGATCCGATCAGGTTTTTGAAAATGCGATCCGAATTGTAAATTATGATTATTTTCATTTTGACTGCAGTGATATAATCGTTGTGATATCGCGGATGAAATTTTCAACATTTTAATTTAACAAAAACGTGAAAATTTACTTTTAAGATTATTTATTCCGAAATAACAATGAAAATGAGGTCCAGAATACGGTACTTCTTTATTTATAAACTTTCTTGATCTTTCAAACACGCCTCTAATATAAGGCGGCATCGTTTTATGTCTAGCGTGCCCGTAAAACAAAGTCGAAGACCCCCCCTTAATTAGAACACTTATTTTTTTTGATCTAGATCGACAAATAATTGATCGGATCGTCTTTTTTTCGATCTGATCCAATCAGGTTTTTTGAAATCTGCGATCAGATCAAGTTCGATCCGATCAGATTTTAAAATTTGCAATCCGATCAAGTTCCATCTGATCAGGTTTTAAAAATCTGCGATCCGATCAAGTTCGATTCGATCAGGTGTTTAAAAATTTGCGATCCGATCAAGCTCGATCCGATCAAGTTTTCAAAATTTGCGATCCGATCAGGTTTTCAAATTTGTGATCCGATCAAGTTCGATCTGATCAGGTTTTTAAAATCTGCGATCCGATCAAGTTCGATCCGATCCGGTTTTATTAATTTGCGATCCGATCAAGTCGATCCGATCAGGGTTTAAAAATTTGCGATCCGATCAAGTTCGATCCGATCAGGTTTTAAAAATTTTCGATTCGATCAGGTTTTCAAAATTTGCGATCCGATCAGGTTTTCAAAATTTGCGATCCGACCAAATTCGATCCGATCAGGTTTTAAAAATTGCGATCCGATCAAGTTCGATCCGATCAGGATTTAAAAATTTGCGATCCGATCTAGTTCGATCCGATCAGGTTTCAAAATTTGTGATCCGATCAAGTTCCATCTGATCAGGTTTTAAAAATCTGCGATCCGATCAAGTTCGATTCGATCAGGTTTAAAATTTGCGATCCGATCAAGTTCGATCCGATCAAGTTTTCAAAATTTGCGATCCAATCAAGTTCGATCCGATCAGGTTTTCAAAATTTGTGATCCGATCAAGTTGATCTGATCAGGTTTTAAAAATCTGCGATCCGATCAAGTTCGATCCGATTCGTTTTATAAATTTGCGATCCGATCAAATTCGATCCGATCAGGTTTAAAAATTTGCGATGCGATCAAGTTCGATCCGATCAGGTTTCAAAATTTTGCGATCCGATCAAGTTCGATCCGATTAGGTTTTCAAAATTTGCGATCCGACCAAGTTCGATCCGATCAGTGTTTTAAAATTTGCGATCCGATCAAGTTCGGATCCGCATAGTTTTCCAAATTTGCGATCCGATCTAGTTCGATCCGATCAGGTTTTCAAAAGTTATGCCGACCCCTGTTTTAAACGGCTAATTGTATAATTGCAAAACTCTGAGATCATGTGTATCCAAAGTTTCTACAGTTAAAGGGGTACTGGTCGCTGGAATTGACTTTTCTGGATGAGATATCAGCCGAACCGGGAAACTATGGACAATTAAGATTAGCCATGTGTAGATCCATCCTTAAGGATGTGGGGGACGATAATTTGGCTCTTTTTTACACTTTTTCAAGCAAAGTTTCTCAGAAACCTGGCTCCAGAAATAATTAATTTTTCTTCCAAATACGTAGTACAACTCTTGTGAAAGTTGCCAGTACTATTCAGAGCATCTGATACCTCAACCTACGCTTAGAAAATGGTTTTTAGTAGGCGTCTCTCAAAGTACTGAAAAGCCTACTTCTCATTCATTTCTCATCATTTTTACTTGTTATTTGCAATTTAACTTCCAAATATAAATGCGCATCTCCGAGCGGTAGAAATTTAAAAAAAATTTGCCTCTAGTGGTCGAAACAGCGTTGAAAAGTCTAACCAAATAGGTGTTTTGACCACTAGAGCAAATTTTTTAAAATCTTGTCAAATCCATTGGTCAATGACTTTTGTTCCGATTACACTCTGAGATACGTTACCAGTACAAGGTGTCTGTCGACCAATTTCAAAATCTATTCTCCCAGGTTATTTAGAAAGCAGCTCAAATTATAACATATCCCGTATGACTTATAAACTTAGGTCCTCTGGAAAGCGTTTTTCAAAAATCACTTCAGTTTTTCTCGGAAATCGCAGAAAACTACGATTTTTTGCGATTTTTAGCATTTTTTTTCACCAAAAATCTATCTCCTCCTAGGTTATATTTTGGAATTCACTCAAATTCCAGCAAACACTAGCACAGAACAAATAGAAACTCCTCTAGAAGCGTTTGTTTCAAATTTTTGACCCCAAACTCAAAATATATAATTTTTGAACGTCACGTGAAAAAATTTCCGAAAAAAAATTTGCATCGATTTTTTCGAAAATAGTATCAAAAGAAAGCCACGAAAACACTGATCAGAAAGTTGGCTTACGTTCAAGGTGAAATTTTCAAGTTCTTATTGGTTAAATTTAGCAAACGTTTTGACACTTCATTTTGAAAAAAATACTTGGAAAAAAATCAAAAAAACACGATAAATTCGAAAAAATATTTTTGATAACTTGGTCGGTAGTACACTTGGTTATCATCTCAAATAAATTTGGACCATTTTCAAAGCCCTAAAAGCCTCATAAAACCAGCGACCAGTACCCCCTTAAGGGGTGGTGTAAGTGAACTTTGATATTTTTGAGGCTTGGTATGGCTGAATTGACAGGGATGAGAACTTTCTGAGGAAAACAAAGAAAATCTCTATCCTTTATATCGCAATTAAATCTGATACCTCAATGCCACTTCGACCGACCATCTGGTTACCCGTCGTATGACATGAGTGCCTCCTTTTTTTCAAACAAACAAGGATCCTAAAGCTTAACCCTCCGAGGCATATAGTCTTTTGAAAGGCTAGAGTCACTTTAAATCAGCCAAAAATGATGGAAAAAATGATCACAGAAACTTCTCCTTCCAAAACATTTTGAAATTCAACAATGTGAATTTAAAAATATTTTCTAAAGTTTTTTCGGATACTTGGTTCAAATTTTATCACGAGTTGATTGAAAGGCCATTTTTCGCTTTACTTTTACTTTCGAAAAAATAATTTTGATCAAAATTTGGAACTATAATTTCAAATTAGCCAGTATTTAAGAAAGTGTTTTTAATACAATTTGCAAAAACAATTAGTTTTCTAGACATATCTGGAACATAGTTATTTCTTTTGAGATTGAAATTTCAAAATATCCGATTTCGATATTAGTATGGTTTAACTGATATGTTTTAAAAAATAAATAATTTGTGAAAATCATGCCAGAGTGTTACACTTAAACCATATTTGTCTAAATATTGTAAAAATAATCAAAAAATTACATTAAATCGAGAAAACTAACAATTTTTTCCTAAAAAACGTGATTTTTTCATAAATATTCCGAACTTAGAGATTAAATAGAAAATATTTTTTGATTCCCAACAGATAAAGTCAATCAGGCAATAGTATTGAGTGAAAAAAAACACTGCGCAGTTATGGAGATGAACATACATTTCCTGGAGCCTAGCATGACGTAGTATCACGTGGTTTAATTAACCTTGCTTTTCAAACGTTTTGTTCTAGAATTAAACATACAATTCCTAGAATATTATGTATTTTTTGAAATTATGCTTTTCAACTTGATCATACGGGAAAAATTGAAGGTTGATCTTATTAGAGTTTACTGTTAACAACGCTTAAAAATAGCCTCCTGAAAGGCTATCAATGAAAATAGCCTATCATGCCTTGGCGGAACTTTTTTTTTAATTGCTTCGGAGTGTTAATCAGAAACTTTTGCGATTTGTTGAAAATCTTGGAAATTGTATGAATTTTACTGAGTTGAACTGTTTTTTCGATTTTTCCCAAAAATCACTTCGAACGGTACGAAAAAAGGCGTTTCCGACGTTTTGACACAAGGCTTTTCAAGTGAAGAATGGGTAAGAATGCCACTTTCGAAATAAAAAAAAAGCTCACTTGGTCTGTTATATGATATAACTTATATCCCTTTATCACTTTTCGGTTGGAATGCGTAGCCACAACGTTAAAATCAGACGTTGAAAGGAGTAGTGGCTACGCATTCTAACCAAAAAGTGATAAAGGGATATTGTATTGGGAGTACTTTTCGAATTTTGGCCGAATTGGCTGTTAATCGACAAAAAAGTGCGCAAAATGCACAATTTTAAACATAAAAATGAGTTTCAAAGAATATAAATGTCATCAAATTATTTCATGAGTATGATTTGCCGGAAACGATATAAGCAAATATGGTGTGATTTTCAACACAGAAGATTTTAGCGCATATTTTAAGTTTATCATGATTTAATCTTTGAAACAGTTTGAGTTCAAAAGCAAACCAAAGTTGCTAAGATCGGTAAGAATCAACTGAAAACATGACTCATGGCCCTCTATGTGGCTGTGATCGATTTACCGATTTAGCCAATCAGGGCCCTGCAGAGCCAATCTGATGATCTCTGTATTCTCGGTTTAGATTGAGGGGGTAGTAGAGTCAAGTACAGCTATAATCTATAATATTGTTTTTTCTATCAAAGATAGTTTTTATTTGACGTTTCGGTATGATGTCACCTGAGGCTCGATTATTAAATTTCGCAAATTTCGCAGAATTTCAAATTATTGTGCGCCTAAAACGCAACTTTCGAATTATGTTAATCCATTCCCTTACAACTGAAAATGGCTGTATAGCCGAAACGTCAAATAAAAACTATCTTTGATAGAAAAAACAATATTATTTTATGTCTCAAAAACAGTCAAAATAATCTATAATTATTGGAAAACTTGAAAATGGGCAGATTACAAAAAAAAGTTTATTGCCCGAAATTCAAACAAGTTGAAAGTTCTTCTTGATGTTAATTTGAATATTTAATTTCGGTCAAAACTATTATTTTTATATTCAAAATTTTTTATTTCGCGCATATTTATGTCGATTTACAGTCAATAAAGCCAGAATTCGAAAAAGTACTTCCAATACGATATGGAAGACTAAGTGAGCTTCTTATAATCTGAAAATCACATTCTTACTATCTTCACTGAAAAAGCCTTGTATCATAACCTTAGAAAATCCCCTTAGCTCCACGTAACTAAAGTTCAGACAATTTACAAGATTATCACTAAATCTAAAAAGTTTCCAATATCCCTTTATCACACTTTTGTAAATATCCCGGTCCTGATTAGCCAACGTATTGTGTTTTTAAGTAACAAGGCCGGGATATTTACAAAAGCGAAATACAGGGATATAACGGGGTCGTCGTTTTAGCCGTAACCACATAAAACGAACAGCTGTTTACTGTGCTTTCACAGTCATTCTTTAGCATTTACGGCTATTCGGTAGCTGGGATACTTTTCGCCGTATTTAACGGCTATGCAGTTGTTGGCATATCAAATAGCCGTAATATTTTTAGATTGATATTTCGAAAGGTATGTATATTATTTTTTTGCAAATAATTTCCCAGAATATACTATTTCTGAAAACACGGGGCGTAGGACTAATGGCACTGAATTGAAACTCGGTTGGATCCACGGCTGAAACGACGTATCTCGGGTATAAGCAGAAGTATTTATAGCCATATCCCCTATTCACACTTTCGTCAATATCCCGGCCCTGATAAGGAAACGCAGTGTGTTTTTAAGTAGTAGGGCCGGGATATTCACAAAACTGTGAATAGGGGATATCAAGCCTCCAAAATATCAAAATTCACTAATTTATTATTTTTTGCGTCTTTCAAGTGTATAAAAAATGATATTGGTCCCCAAATGAATCTTATGCGGGGAGGTTTAACTGATGACCTTGTATCTTGCTACGCTTTGACACAAAATTACAAAATTGATCATAATCGAAAACTAATTTAAGCGTTGGAAAACTTTGATAAACCAGAGTTAAATAAACTTTTACTTTCTTCTTTGTTTGATGGCTAAAACCCCTTATAGCCAGATTTTTAAATAATACATTGGCATAAAAATTAATAGGAAATTGAAAATTGGCCAGTTTTTTAATGTCAGATTTTTCGAAAAACGAAATTTTAGTTGAGAATTTTAGCTGAGATTTTTTTTCATTTTTACATTTTTCAAAATCATTTATAAATAAGCCATATCCTCTTCGGAACGGAACTCCATCTCAAAAACGCTTACTATCTTTACAGCGCGTGTTTAAACCCCACTGATGTTGTCTAAGTGATTGTCTTAGTGATTGCTTGAGTGATTACACACCGATGAAATTTAGCGGTTCCATTATCAAGACCCTTGCCTATACTCATATTCAATATAATCACTAAGACAACATTAGTGAGATTCAAACACGCGCTATAGAGATAGTAAGCGTTTTTGAGATGGAGTTCCGTTCCGAAAAGGATATCCGTTGACCAACGAAACTGCATCTCAAAAACGGTTACTATTTCTGTAGCGCGTGTTCGAATCCCACTCATATATTGTCTCAGTGATTGTATTGAGTGTGATTATAGACAAGGATGCTTGATATTGGGACCGCTTAATTTGATCGGTGTGTTATCACTCAAGCAATCACTAAGACAATCAAGTAGACAACATTAGTGAGATTCGAACACGCTTCAGAGATAGTTATCGTTTTTGAGATGGAGTTTGGTCGGTATAAGGATATCGATAACGGGGCCGCCTCGCACGTATGAGCCACTTTTTTGCCAACATTTTTTTAATAATGTGGCCTTTGAAAACGACTCATCCGGTTGACTTCTTAAGATCTAAGACTTAGATAGCTCAAACTGATGACAAATATTAAGAGAAAAATAAATTAAAAAAACGGTTGGAATGAGACCAATTTTTCTACAAAAACTGATTATTTAACAATTTCAGTATTTTGAGAAATAATAAAAAAAAGGGTCCGATTTGGACCTTCTTTTCATTTTATTATTCACTAAGTATTTGTGGTCAGTTTGAGGTATCTAAGAACTTAATCGGATAAGTCGTTTTCAAAAGCCGAATTATCTACAAATTGTGGCTTTAAAAAAGGGCTTGTAATCGAAATAATATAAAAAATTGATATCAGAGAGATGAGGGCATATTGCTGTGACATTTTGCCATTTTCTCAATAAAAATATATGTGAATTATTTTTTTTGTCTCCTTGGTCACCTGGGACTTTTGTCTCACCAGAATTATAATATCTTTTCTGGGTCATCTAGAACATAAAGTGACGTAATTGCAAAAATAAACGATGTTTTGACAATAATAAATCTGACAAATCAATCATTGACACTGGCAAAGTTATGGACCATAACACTCAACAAATGCTAGTGTCCATTATTTTTTCAAAATTTAACACTGTCCAATAATCGAGTTTCAGCGTTTACCTTATTGCATATTTTTGATGACCTGGAAACCATAACTTTTGGTAGTGACCCCGAAAAGAACCAAGATTAATTCGGTGTATTTGTTATGGCACCAGATATTGATCGCATTAGCAGAACTTTGCGAACAATTTAATTTCCCAGTTATTTGTTTAACATATAATATCGATATGAAGCGAAATAAATGTAATTTCAAAATTCGTATTAAGAAGGTTTATGATGATTCATTTTAATTTATTTTCTACTTTGAATTCTTATATCATTTTTATTCTTATTCACAATAATGTGTTTAATAATTATGTGTATCTAAAATTAAATAAAAAAAATACGGAAAACTGATCCGATCCATATTAGGAAGTATCAATTCTTTAATTTTGATAAATAACAAAATAAAAACTAGATTTCTTCGAAAACAAGCGTCTTTAACTTTTAAAGAAACTCATGCTAATTTGATGGCCTATTTGGGGTAAAAACCGGGGGGGGGTTTTGCAATAGCTTTTCAACATATAAAGTTTTGCTCAAATTATCGGAAAAAATCGAATTATTTTGGCGAAAAATTTTGTTGGACAGGTCAACCTGGTCGTGTTGATAAAAAGCCACAAAATAATCAAAAATATTCAAATTTGAAAATAAGATTTTTTGTTTTAGGTTTTTTCCTTAAAATGCCATATAATTTATATGATATTAAGTTTTATTTAGTTAATTGAATATCTGATTTAACTATATCGAAGATCCTGCCTAGTGTTATTTTTATCTTGAGCGTCATCACTTTGAGCCGGTGTCCAATCATAATACCCGATTGTCAACTCAATTCAAGAATCCCGCGATTATGATTGGACACTGGCTCAAAGTGATGACGCTCAAGATAAAAATGACACTAGGCAGGATCTTCGATATCCCAATTATAACTCTTGAATAAAATATTCTCATGGAAGTTTAGTCATATGCTAAGATAATTTATATTTTAGACTTGTGTTAACTCTTCAAATACATTGAAGCGCTTTCAAAAATAAGGACTGTATAACATAGTGTCTCAACAACAAGATATCAGCTAAACACTCAGACTGATTTTTATTGCTCCAAAATTTTCTGGATTTGTCAATGAGTTTAAAAAAGATGAAAATTTAATTTTTTCACGTAATGAGCTTACGGAAGCATTCAAAATACATGTTGATATTAACAAGAAACCTTGACAAGAAACCTTGACAAGAAACCTTAACAAGAAACCTTGACAAGAAACCTTAACAAAATTGGAAAAATATCATTTTCATTTTGTTCAAAAATTAAATTTTTTTATAAATCATAATTTTGTTATTAACTCAACTTGAAAAACTATTTTGTTAGAAAATTTGAGACAAATTTTTATTATATCAACAATTTTCAAATGGTTCAGCTGAATTTTGTTTTTGTGATGCAATGACTTTTTCGGATTAAGTTATTTCTGTATTCATTTTTGTCACAAAATATAGAGAATCTAGATAAAATTAACATTTCAATAACAAGCAAATCAAATACCTAGAAAAATAAGAATAATTTCTGCTCCAGAAAAATATATTAATATTATTTGATGTTGTTCAAATTCTATTTCAATCTTCAAATATCAAGAATCAAATACTAAGAATTTTTATAGAATTAAAAATTAACTTCCACGTTAATCAAAAAGCTACAAAAATAAGAATATTTTTGTACTCCAGACAAGCATAATTATGATATTGTTTGTCCCTCAAAAAGTAAAACCACTTCATTTTATATTCAAGACCATGTGAGCTTTTTATAATCCAGAAGTGACATTTATACCATATTTTTTTCTCAACGGAACACCATCTCCGAAAGATTCACTATCTTTATAGCGCGTGTTCGAATCCCACTGATGTTGTCTTAGTAATTGTCTTAGTGATTGCTTGAGTGATTACACACCAATCAAATTTAGCGGCCAAATATAGCACCATTGCCTATAATTATACCTAAGACAATCAGTAAGACAACATTAGTTGGAGTCGAACACGCGCTATAGAAATAGTCAACGTTTTTTCGAATAAAAACGGTCGTTTAAAAAATTTAAAGCAAGGAAAAACTCACGCCAAATCAAGCTAGCCGAGGTCTGAACAATACTGTCCGAATCCTTTACATCTTGGCTTTCGAAATTTTCTCTGATTGAGATTTTAAATATTTTACAATGACCAACAATATTAAGCGAAAAAAACAAACTCTGAATTGCAACATTTCTACATTTTTACAACGAATACAGCATGTCACATATTTGCTACAATTCTTGATTTCCGCGAAATCTCCTATTCGCCAATTAGAACGTTCAAATTTTGCAAGCACCGAGCTAGCCAAATTCAAACTTTTTCGTAGACCGAAAAATCTTTGAATTAAAACAAAAATGGGACATTTTGTGATGAAAAACATTTTCTTTGAAAACTGTTTTTTAATAAATTGTAAAACGGTACGATTCGGACTTAAAGTTTCAATTTTCCATATCCCTTTATCACACTTTAGCAAAATGCTGTTTGGAGATTATTCCGAGCCAAATTATAATAGAAAATTTCTAAACGGCTTTTTCTAAACGGCTTTTTCTAACCAAAGTGTGATAAAGGAATATTTATATCATTAGGTCAATTTGAAAATTGTAGTTTTTTCGACGTTTCGACATTTATTATTAAGTCATTTTCAGGAATGAGAAACTAAAAAATATTTCGATGCAGAAATACGTTTGGAGCGAAAACCAATTTGAAAACTCGAGCCTCAGTTGCGTCAGGTACTATTTATGTGTCACATATCATATGTGTGGTAAATTTGAATTATCTGAGAACTTTATTGCAAAAGTCGTTTCCAATAGCGAAATTTATAACGATTCAACTCTATATACTATAATAAGGCACTTTGTGAAGAAAAATTTATTTTACGAAACATTCACGTTATGTTCACTTGTTTCGCCAGATACGGTTTTCATTATTTTTGGGCATAATATATGTAAGCGATTCTGAATATTTAAATTTTAAATAATTTTTAATTCATGTTTAACACGTTCGCACCGAAATGGTTACGAAATTGATCTATAAATACATTTTTGGAATTTATAAATTTCTGTCATGCGGTAAAAATGTTGGTTCTGAGAGCTTAAGCACTCAGTCTTAAATGTTGTAAATTCAAAGTTTAAGGATTTTTGAGGGTTATTTTAATGAGTATGACTGTAAATGATGTTTTATACTAAAAAACTCTCCGCGACAAATTCAAAAAGATACTCCCAGGGATATGCGAGCTCTTACCAGCTTTCATAGCTATACAATGCCACGTTTGAGAATTATTTGGACCATTGATATTCGATCAAAATAGAGCGGAAAAGGGGATAAGTGGATATACAGCGGTGACGTAAAATAGATTATCTAATTTTTTTTGGAAAATATGAACGAGACTTAAGGGCCTCGGTGCATTTTGACAGATACCGATGAAAATACTTGATGAAAACTTTTCACTGGATTGATATATTTCTCCAAATATACCATCAAAGTGATTATTCGTAATCCAGGCAACTTTTGTAACTAGCGAATTTTTGCATTATGGTTTTGTAAGAAAATTTTGAGGTCGAATTTAATTTTTCGAATTCGAGAAATTATGAGAAATTTTGGATATAAGTTCCAAACAGAATAAAAAAATGCTATATTTTTCGTTCAATTTTTTTTTCAATATTTGTTTCAAATCAAAGAAAAAAACTCTACATAATTGCGATTTTAACTTTTCGACTAGGTGACCACATAATTTTTATATGCTCTTTGAAAAACCATATGACATGGTTTAGTGATGGTTGGTCAAAAATAATAAGAAATATTTTGAAAATTTTTCTCATTTCTTGTTCAAAAATTCTCAAACTTATTTTCTTGGAATCCTTAGCTGAAAAATTGGGAATGGCGACTTTCACTATATTTAAATATGATTTCATTTTGTTTCTTCGCTCTTGTTTATATTCTGAATCATACTTTTTTGAATGAAAATACGGTTTGCGCGAAATCTAGTTAAGCCCTCTTTAATCAAATTAAGAAAAAAAATTTTCACCGAGACTTTTCAGTTGGTGGCCACCTGTCGACCATTTTAATTTATTTTCATTTAAACTCATGAAAAAAAAATAATATTCGTTGTGCTAAAATTTCCGTTTTTTTTCGACTTTTTTCAAAAATTTAAATTTTCGATTTTGACTTAAAAATCGTAGGAATTTAAACTTAATAAATTTTCAACGAACGACAGGACCGTATTTTAAAGGTCCTTATTAATAAAAAAAAATGAATTTCACTGTAATTTAGACAACTTTGATAGCAAACGCGCGTTTTTAAGTGTTTTTTTCAAAAACGATTTATAAAGTAAAAATAATCAATCTGAAGAAATTCAGATTTAACCAAGTAGGGTTAAAAATGACAACTTGTGTTTGAAATAGTTTTTATCCAAAAATTTTAAAGTGGCAAAAAGTTTCCCATCAAGACAAAACAAATTAAAAAGGTGCAAATCTGTCAAAATGCACCGAGGTCCTTAAGTTACTAGAGCAAATTCTGTCGTAATGGAGAGTTCGCATTTAATTTAATTCTCAGAAAACCGTTCCGAGTCGAATCCAAAAATTATTATCTCTAATTTTTACAGAATACAAAAAAACCTGATAACCTAAAAACACAGATATTTGATTACGATTAGATATTTGGAATTATTCAAAATAACTTATTCACTGAAAATATATTATTAAAAATTGAAGATTCACGATAATTGTTGTATAACCGGGTACTAGTGGATATATTTGTGAGTGGAACTTTTTTGAGTTTTTGGTTAATTTAAATAAATTTTTTACGATAAATTCTTATCTGGCGGTCGGAATTGCAATTACAATATAAACTTCCAGAATATTTTAAGAAAAATGAAAATTACACAAAACAGCCTTAAGGGAGTTACCCACGGAGGCTGTATCTCGAGATCCATACCCTTTTCCGAACGGAAACTCCAATCTCACAATAAACCGCTACTATCTCTATAGCGCGTGTTCGAATCCCACTGATGTTGCTAAGTGATTGTCTTAGTGATTGCTTGAGTGATAACACATCGATAAAATTAGCGGTTCCATTATCAAGACCCTTGCCTATAATCATATTCAAGATAATCACTAAGGCAACATTAAGTGGGATTGAACACGCGCTATAGAGATATTAGCGTTTTGAGATGGAGTTCCGTTCGGAAAATGATACATAGTAGAAACTTAATTTTTCTTGCATTTGAAATTTTGTCATCGGTTGCTTCTGAATCAATAAAAAAATTGAAATTTCATTAAAAAAAATTTAGAAAATCGAATTTTTCCTAAGTATTTTTTTCAGTATTTATGCTATATTTTTTGAACGGTTTGATCGATGACCTTAATTTTACTTGCACAAGTAAGCCTGTTAGTTAATCTTTCAGACCGATAAAAAGAAATAAAAAAAATCGCCAAAAAAAGCTGAAAAATATTTTTTAAATCGTGAAATGGTCAATATTTTATGGTACGGAACTTTGCACATGTGTGCATCAAAAACTTAATCAGATATCGAAAACCAAGCCCATAGTACCACGTCTTCATCGATTGCGAAGATGACATTTTTGTGGGAAAAGTTTTTGATACCAAGTGCTGGAAATGATTTAACAGAGGCTGAAGATACCGAAATCGGCAAAGTTAACGTGTAAATTTCATCGATTTTGAGCAAATAGGCCTTAAATCAAATTTTTGACTCCATAGTACCAGAGAAAACCCCATTATTAGAGGGCGTACGAAAAATAAAAAATTTCTGATATTACCCTGCAAAATGATTTTATCGGTAAAAAGCCGAAATTCGACTTTTTGGACCGGTACTACTACCATGACTACTAAATGGTCTGGGGTGATAACAAAGTGTACTACCGACAATAACATCTAAAATTTTCCGAAATTTTCGAAAAAATCAAGGCACTTATTTTCAAAAATGTTCTCGGGGTCCTTAAAAAGTCATATTTCGAGTTTAAGGTTGAAATCCAAAAAAATGACCGAGTTTATTGTTCGTAGCTTTAAAAAATTTTCCTTTTAGATAATTTCGACATAAACCTGGGAGGAGATAGTTTTATTACTTAGGCATAGGTGCTCTTGTGTTGCTTATGTGTAAAGAAGTAAATGCGTATAACAAAATTAATATTTATCTTCCACAAGTTGAAGGAAGTGTCGGAGAAAAATACCTGTTCTGTGACCAGTTAAAACCCCCTTACCAGTTCACCCCCTTTTTGACAAAAGCTGTAGGGGGATTCGAGTCGTCAACCCCTGTATTCGTTCACGCAATTAACACGATAAAAAATATCTTTCAAAAATTTTTTGATGTAATTCCACTCTCAAAGCTCGATTCAAATTAGCTTAATATGAAGGGGAAAATAAAGTCTGCTGATTGGCTAAAACTTTTAAGCTCAGGTACAAAAAGTTCACCTGATACAATGATTTCAACCCATCTAGCATCGTTTAAATCAAACCGCTTAAATCAAACCGCATATATAAAGTAGAAATTCATATATTTCAAAACACAATATATAATTAAATAAAAAATAAACTTTAGTATATTTTATATAAATTTCCCAATCTAAGTCTATCTTAAAAATGCTGACTATCTCTATTGCGCGTGTTTGAATCCAACAGATGTTGTCTCAGTAATTGCTTGAGTAATTTAACATCGATCATCTTTGGCGGTACCAATATCGAGTTCCCTTTCCCATAATCATATTCAAAACAATCACTGAGAAAACATTAGTGAGATTCGAACACGCGTTATAGAGATTGTAAGCATTTTTAAGATGAACTTAGGTTGGGAAAAAGATATACAATATAAAGATGAAAATTTTCTGAAAGACAAAATATGCAATGTTTAATAACTTGCTAGAATCTAAAGGGCTAAATAATGTGTTTAACTAGCTGAACATCCGTTGACATATCAACCACATCAATAATTGATTTAAATTTATGGAATTTCTGATTTTCATTTGCAGCAAAAAATATTGAATTGAGCTCAAGTCTCGAAAATGACCTTCAATCGTTTGAATCAATGAAATTGAATGTTTAATTTTTTGGTTCACTTTTTACTTCGTCTAAAACTAATTAATAATACTGTTTCAAATTGGATAAGCCGCTGGGTGAGAGAATACAACCGTCACACAAGTTCGCAGAACTGACTCGATTTCGGTATTATTCAATATTTTTTGGTGAGTTAATAAACGGCGTTTATAATAACGCTATATAAACACGAAGAAGTGGACTTCAGAAAAGTATTGGTTTCCATAATTTGGTCAAATTTTAAGGGTTTTACTACTTATATTCCGTTTTCACGCATGTTTCAATTTGGAAAATACCGCTGAACTAATTATTGAAATTTACAAGACTATTTTAAGTGATATCGATCACGGGGCCTCCTCGCACATATAAGCCACTTGTTAAACAACATTTTTATATAATTCGGCTTTTGAAAAAAACTCACCAAGTTATTAGCTAGCTCAAACTGAGCACAATTCTAAAGAAAACAAATATACATTTTAAAAATGGTCCGAATCAGACTATTGTTCCCAATTTTTATCAAAAACTGATAATTAAACAAATTCAGTAATCTCAGAAGAATTGTTAAAGAAGAAACCCGAACATTGGTTTTCTTGACGGATGTTATCTTTTATATTGCGATATTGATGAATTGGATTTCTAGGCCGGGCGTAGCTCGTTCGCGTTTAAGCTTGGTTTCACCAATTAGAGCATCGGCAAAAGTGACGTTGACCAATAAGGGTTTGTTGATAAGGATCAAACGCGTAACGCCGGGCCTGGAAATTTCCTTTTTAGATATGATATGACAATTCAGATTTAAACAATAAATTGAATTAACCTCAAAATTTATTTTAAACTTTTATGTGATTGGTTTAGAGTTTGCTCCAAATTTAAACTTTCTTGTGGCATGAATTAAATGCCCTATTTTTATTTTGTTTTTCGCCATGATAACTGCATACCAGCAAAAAAACGTTCAAAGAAGAATCATTTTGAAGATTAGACAACTCGTCTAAAAAATATTTTTGTGTGAATGTTTATAAACGAAATCAAGTTTTTCGATTTTAATTCTTATTTTTGATTTCGGTTTTCCAAAACTCTCATATGAAAAATTTTGGCTTCTACATGATACCTCTCAGCAACTTTTAACAATTAATTTTTTTATGAATTACAAATTGTGTACAAGTTTATATCCTTTTAAAGGAGATTATGAGTCATAATTTATGACTCTGTATAATAACGGGCTTAAAAAACCTAGTAATTTTTAAAATAGAACGTCATAAATATTTTATTTCAAAAAAATTTAACCACAAAAATATAATAGGCTTTTTTGAAAGTCATCTAGGTCATCCATTCAATGTCATCCCAGGATAACCAAATCAAATAAAACATTTAAATTGAATTAAACAAAATTTATAACGATATTGAAAGTTTCATCACCAAATAATTAAAAAAGACCTTTTTTGTTTTCATCACAATTTTTAGAAAAAAACTTGTGTATGTCATAACAAGTCCGTGGCTTTTTATTCAAACGGTATTGTTTTGAGACCAGTTTTCCGCATATTTTACTAACAAAAACTAACCTAATTTTTAGACGTATTTGAATATCAAAACCGGTTAATTTGAGTGGACCATTTTTTCTTAATTGATTCGTAGAGTAACCGCGGTGTACCATGGTATTACGTGCTTTTAACTATGGTTTATAAATTTGTTTTATGCATATAACATCAAATTTGCACTTTAAACGTAAAATAAGCTCAGATATATTTATTTCGTCATTAATAATCATGCAAGTTTTTGCATTTGATCATTTTTTATTAAAAGACTATTTTCAAAGAATTATTTTTGTTGTTAAATTTGGTTATAAAATGTATTCGTCAACAGTTATTATTTTTTTTCGATTAAAAATAATAAAGATTCGATTCAACGACCTGTTAATTGTAAATGTGAAATAAAAACAAGCTGGATTAGTCGAATAACTAAATCAATCGCAGTGACTTCAGTTAAATCATTTTTATGCGTTCTGGTTAAGATTTCGATTTAACTTTGATCATTTTAAATGATTATTAAATAATAAAAGATTTTCGATGACTTGAAATCTGGAATTTTGTAAAAAAAAGATATTCATTACTACGGTCAACTCGGTGCGCGGCGATCCCCTTCGCAAGTTGTTACTCATCGTCTATTATTTTGTAAAAAAAGCAAACTCACAGCCAATCAGTGACGTGTATTCAACCAACGCTATTTGCGGTGCACATCGTGTTGAATGAACATGTATGTACTGTGACATAGTACATGCTGGAAAACTTGTTTCAAAAAATTCCGGTTATTATGAAACTTAGAAACCTTCACACCAATTTCATCGATCAAAAATTTTTTCGCATTTTAACTTTGAAGATATTAAAAATATAAAAACAAAGTCGAAATTCTTATTTATCAAATATTCTTAATTTTCGAATGATTTGTTTCTTCAGAAAAATTTTTTATTCTATGATAAATAAATTTTCTTCTTATTTTGCCTGAATATGTTCGGTTCATGCGAACAGTACAAACTATTAAAGTTTGAGTTTTGTGCATTTATCGGAAATTGTTCGCAAAATTTCGATACAAGAATTATTGGTCATTTTCATTATTTCAGCTGTGAAATTAAGCTTTATTTTAAACTGCTTTTATAGTTAATATTGTACTACGGTATGAGGGTGGTTTTACATTATAAGAATCGAGAATCTCGTCGAAACAAATAGAAAAATATGATGTGGTTTTTAACTCAAATAAAATGTCTTCGAATAAAGCAATTGAAACTAAGCTGAATATAAAATAAGATTATTAATTTGAAGTATCATGTCCAAATAATAGTTTCCTGATTAATGGCTGCATATTCTTATCTAAGGGGAACTTCAGTCATAATAATTATGCTGAGCTGCCAATGGTTTGGCACCTGGCAGTGAAACATAAGTTACTTGTCACAAGAGATAACTTATTTACATGCATTTTGTAATTTCTGAATATCGAAAGTGTCTGACACTTTAGGAGGAAAGCCGTTGTTATTCAGAGAATGTTGTTTACTTTCTATTTTCACAATTTTTTTTAATTTTTTGATACTTTTTTCGTCAGATACAAATTCATTTATTGAGTTTTTAGAATGCTGAAATGACAACAAATTCGATGAGAAAAATTAAATAAAAAGCCAAATCGAACCATTTTTCCTTATTTTTGAATTAACTTTTGAGATGATAAAATTTTTTAATAATGATGAATTTTTATCAATACGAGTTGTAATTTTTGGAGGTTACCTAAAGTAAAAATGTGAATGAATTGGAGCCCCTATAAGACTAAGGGGCCCATATAAGCTTAAGGGGTTTGTATAGGCAGCCCATATCTTTTGTACTGAAAATTATATTGACTTGATTTTAGAATTGTTGATATCCACGTAGATTGTTTAATTATATAAAGAAATAAAAATTTGAAAAATTCAACACTCTGGAATTTATTTCATAAAATTTGAAACAAGCTTATTTTGAGTATATAGGTTCTATAGGCAAGTCGTATCTTTTTCGGAAACAATATTAAAATTTTTTCTGAGTGTCGAAAATAAAAATCTTTTCTGCTCTAGCGCTCGAACGATTAAATATTTGGTCATAGTTTATAATACCGTTTTCAGAAACGTTCAACTTACAGATCGTTTGGTCTTAAAAAAAACTAATCGGACGAAATAAATGTCAAAAATAAATTTTTAAATCGTACTTCTGGGAGTTAAAAAATGAAATGGTTACACCAGACGCAACAATTTTGTTGACAATTATAACAAAAAACTATAGTGCACGGAAAAATAGTTTGCAATGGAGCATGAAAGACAAATACAACTTTCCGTGGCCAAAATAGCAAAAAACAGTCCTTTTCGCTAGCTTTGATACCTTTTTAGTAAGAAAATTAAAAAAAATCGACCAAAATTTTTTCCGATTCTGAATTTCGCAGATAATGTCAAATTTTGAAATATTTCCTAAATAAGACGAAAAAAATACGGCTTTTCAAAAAAAATTTTGCTCCTGGTTGACCTCATTTACCGGTTGGTTCAACATGCTATCTTAAAAATATAATAAAAAACGTCTTCCAGAGATTACGAACTAACTTATCAAAATGTTTTAATCACTGCCGATGTCTATGCCGAGAGAAATGAGCAATTCAAAAAGTCTATTTTGCCTATAGAACCCCCTTAAGGAGGTCGGTGCATTTTGACAGATACGAATTCGGGCTCTTGATGAAAAACTTTTTACTGGGTTTATATATTCTTCTCATTATACGACCAAAGTAATGTTTTATACTTCAGACAACTTTTGTAACTACAGAATTTTGAAATAACTGCTTTTTAAGAAGATTTTGAGTTCGATAAAAACTTTTCGAATTCGACAAAACATGAAAAATTTTGAAAAAGGCTTCCGAATATTCAGAAAAAATGCCTTATTTTTCCTTTAAATTTTTTTTACAGTATTTGGTTTAAATCAACGAAACAAATTCTTCAAAATGGCCACTTTAACTCTTCGCGTAGGTGACCACATATTTTTTATA